>WNWK01045834.1:0-14561 GCA_009830355.1 Cherax destructor | reverse complement strand
ACAATACAAGAGAAATTGGTTGAGTTTAATCTAGTTGTAGAATTTATTTCAAATTACAGTATGTTGATGCTATACTAGTATAATACCAATACTAGAAATAGTTTTAGAGTTTCTTCTAGATATATATTTTATTTCAAATTAAGAAAATGATGATACTATAAGATTTTAAATGACAATATGATGATATGAAATTGCAACAAGTGTTAAGGAGGATGAACATATCAAATTGAGATCAAAATACCAACCACTCCAGCACTATATCCCCCCCTGCTTTTAACATTTCTGTCATGATTCCGTCAATTCCAGCTGCTTTACCCCCTTTCATTCTACGTAATGCCTCACGCACCTCCCCCACACTCACATCCTGCTCTTCTTCACTCCTAAACGATGTTGTACCTCCCTGGCCAGTACATGAAATTATCGCCTCCCTCTTTTCATTGACATTTAAAAGTTCCTCAAAATATTCCCGCCATCTACCCAATACCTCCAGCTCCCCATCTACTAACTCCCCTACTCTGTTTTTAACTGACAAATCCATTCGTTCCCTAGGCTTTCTTACCTTGTTTATCTCACTCCAAAATTTTTCTTGTTTTCAGCAAAATTTCTTGACAGATCCTCTCCCATTCTTTCATCCGCTCTTCTTTTGCACTCTCTCACCACTCTCTTCACCTTTCTTTTACTCTCCATATACTCTGCTCTTCTACTAACACTTCTGTTTTGTAAAAACCTCTCATAAGCTACCTTTTTCTCTTTTATCACACCCTTTACTTCTTCATTCCACCACTCACTCCTCTTTCCTCCTGCACTCACCTTCCTATAGCCACAAACTTCTGCTCCACATTCTAATACTGCATTTTTAAAACTATCCCAACTCTTTTCAACCCCCCCACTACTCATACTTGCATTAGCCCACTTTTCTGCCAATAGTTGCTTATATCTCACCCTAACTTCCTCCTCCCTTAGTTTATACACTTTTACCTCTCTCTTACTTGCTGTTGGCATTTTCTTTTTGTCCCATCTACCTTTTACTCGAACTGTAGCTACAACCAAATAATGATCCGATATATCCGTTGCCCCTCTATAAACATGTACATCCTGAAGCCTACCCATCAACCTTTTATCCACCAATACATAATCCAACAAACTACTTTCCTTACGTGCTATATCATACCTTGTATATTTATTTATCCTCTTTTTAATAAAATATGTATTACTTATTACCAAACCTCTTTCTACACATAGCTCAATTAATGGTTCCCCATTTACATTTACCCCTGGC
This sequence comes from Cherax destructor, assembly GCA_009830355.1. NCBI lineage: Eukaryota > Metazoa > Arthropoda > Malacostraca > Decapoda > Parastacidae > Cherax > Cherax destructor. Next base: position 13,282 of record WNWK01045834.1, on the reverse strand, counting down.
ACCCCAAATTTACCTACTACTCCCTCCACAACATTTTTACCCACTTTAGCATTAAGATCCCCAACCACAATTACTCTCTCACTTGGTTCAAAACTCCCCACACACTCACTCAACACTTCCCAAAATCTCTCTCTCTCCTCTACACTTCTCTCTTCTCCAGGTGCATAAACACTTACTATAACCCACTTTTCCCATCCAACCTTTATTTTACTCCACATAATCCTTGAATTTATACATTTATATTCCCTCTTTACCTGCCATAACTGATTATTCAACATTATTGCCACTCCTTACTTACTTACTTATTCTTTAGCTCTAACTCTATTTGAAACTCCTGACCTAATCCCATTTATTTCTCCCCACTGAAACTCTCCTACCCCCTTCAGCTTTGTCTCACCTAAAGCCAGGATATCCAGCTTCTTTTCATTCATAACATCTACAATCATCTCTTTCTTATCATTCGCACAACATCCACGCACATTCAAACATCCCACTTTGACGGTTTTCTTCTTTTTCTTTTTAGTAAGCTATACAGGAAAAGGGGTTACTAGCCCATTGTTCTCGGCATTTTAGTTGACTTTTACAACATATATGGCTTACGGAGGAAAGATTCTTATTCCACTTCCCCATGGATATGAAAGGAAAAGCAATAAGAACAAGAACTATTAAGATAAAATCAAAGAAAACTCAGATGAGTGTGTATACATAAACGTGTACTTGTTTGCGTAGCGTGACCTAAGTGTAAGTAGAAGTAGCAAGACGTACCTGAAATCTTGCATGTTTATGAGACAGAAAAAAAGACACCAGCAATCCTACCATCATGTAAAACAAATACAGGCTTTCGTTTTACACTCACTTGGCAGGACGGTAGTACCTCCCTGGGTAGTTGCTGAATACCAACCTACTACCTATTGGCTATAACTGAGACTCTAGTAATTTGCCTACAATTGAGGTCAGGCTTATTGGGCGGTAATTTGACGGTAGTGACTTGTTCCCTGCTTTAAAAACAGGAATTACATTAGCCATCTTCCACATATCAGGCACTACACCTGTTTGAAGAGATAAATTAAAAATGTTAGATATTGGTTCACAGAGTTCCATTTTGCATTCCTTAAGAACCCTTGCAAAAAGCTCATCAGGACCCGGCGATTTATTTTGTTTCAGTCGGTCTACTTGTTTCATAACCATTTCACTAGTGACTGTGATATTTCATAATTTATCTTCTTCAGGGACACTATAAAAATTAATTACTGGGATATTATTAGTGTTTTTTTGTGTGAAAACCGAGAGAAAATAATTATTAAAAATAGAGCACATATCATTCTCCTTGTCAGTAAGATGCCCAGAGTTATTTTTAAGGGGACCTATCTTATCCCTAACTTTTGTTCTATAAACCTTCTATAAACCTGGAAAAAACTTTTTGGGTTAGTTTTTGAATCCCTAGCAACATTAATTTCATAGTCATACCTTAAGTCATACCTTAGCAACAGAAGCCAATACGTGTACACAAATGGAGCGAACTCTTCCACACAACAAATTACAGTCGGAGTCCCTCAAGGAAGTGTCCTGGGACCACTCCTAGCATTTTGAAAATCAATTGGATGGTTAAAGTCTCTCACATGAATAAATAGAGCATTAGAATCTTGTCCAGTTCTAATGCTATATTTATGTTGTTTTAATCTTAGTTCAAGACTTTTACCAGTTTGACCATAATAAACTTTATCGCATATTTTACAGGGAATCTTATAGACACAAGTTTTTTTTTTTTTTTTTTTTTTTTTTTAAGTCGATCAAAGGAGCCGCGGACCTCGATATAAGAGCCCTAAATAGCACATTTGTTTTAACTTTTCTGTCATCAAATAAATCACACCTTCTTTCATAGGTTTAAATATAGAGTTTTAAGAAAACCCTTCGGGTTGTCGCCATTGCCAGGCGATGGCGGGGGATCGCGGGAGCTTCCACTGCAGGGACAGCGCCGTGGAATTCGACTACGAGGCAGCTGTCAGGTGTGCCACAGGCGGTGTGCACTCAGTTCTTCAGGCTTCGGCATCCGTGCGCACGGTGGATGACTGTTTATTTTTGGGTCACTTGTTTTAGACTGGTCCTCATTTACATAAATGACCTACCGAATGCATCACAACTACTCAAACCCATATTATTTGCAGATGACACAACATATGTCTTCTCTAACCCAAATCCAGTCATACTGGCCAACACTGTTAATGCCGAATTACAGAAAATATCAACATGGATGACGACTAACAAGCTTACTCTCAATACTGACAAGACCTACTTCATACAGTTTGGAAACAAAGCCACAAATGTTCCACTTAACATAATGCTCAATGGTTCACCCATCACAAGACTCACAGAGGGAAAATTCCTAGGAATCCACCTTGACAGTAGCCTTAAATTCCAAACACATATACAACAAATTTCCAAGAAAATCTCGAAGACAGTAGGCATATTATCAAAGATACGCTATTATGTACCTCAATCAGCTCTCCTTGCACTATGTCATTCACTTATCTACCCGTATCTCACCTATGGAATCTGTGCATGGGGATCAACAACGTTAAATCACCTTAGACCACTCATAACACAACAAAAGGCCGCAGTCAGAATGATAACAAATTCCCACTCTAGACAGCATACTCCACCAATATTCAAAAGCCTAAAACTACTCACTGTAAAGAACATTCATACTTATTCTTGTGCCTACTACATACATAAAACTCTACACTCTAATATAAACCCTCTGCTCAAAATTCTCCTCACCAACTTTAATAGGACCCATGACCACAACACAAGACACAGATCACTTTTTTATATACCCCGGGTCCATATCAACCTATGTAAAAATTCTATGCACATAAAGGGCCCCAGAATCTGGGATTCATTACCAGTAAATACTAAGATAACCTTGTCTGAAAATCAATTTAAGACTCTTCTCAAAGACCACCTACTCACCCTAAACTAAATACTCATACTGTAAACTACTTTCAAACATGCTCAATATTATTTTCCTATAAGATAATTTCAATTTTTACTAATATGTTACTATTATGTTACCCCCTACTCACCTTAAACTAAATACAGTGGTACCTCGAGTTACGATATTTTTTTGTTCGAGAATGCTGTTCAAGTGCCATTACCAAACGAATTTATCCCCATAAGGAATAATGTAAAATAGACTAGTCCTTTTACACCCCCAAAAATATTCTTACAAAAGCATTTAAAAAAATAAACTTACATAAAAGGGCAACAGATTTTTAACTATAGCGGATATCCCTTCCCTCCTATTAGTTAGTTTTATCTAAAGTTTATTGTTGGCAAAAGCCAACAAGTGAAAATAAAGACACTAGGTAGCAGAGAATCATTCAATACATACAACATTTCCCCCCAAGGTCAGACGTGAGTGAAATGCTGTATTAAAGGATTCTTTGCCACCAGTGTCTATTTTTAAAAAGCATTAACAATTTAAGCTTACTTCTGATGATATGAGTTTCATATCCAAGCCAGACTTTGCTAATTTGGCCTGCTCCTCTTGGTCCAGCTTCGTGGGTTTGGGCGGCTTACTTGTAGTTCCATGTTTCTGAGGGGAAGTCAGATAACCAGTTTCAACCTGTTGAACCTGTTGTTAATGGTTGCGTTAGTATGTTACTAAGACTTTATGCAATGCAGGATTCTAATCTTTAAGGAGAATTAGACATGCAACAATTATTAGTGATCACAATACACACATTAAGTCCTGTATGAAGGGAAAACTAAAGCCACAAACACAGGTATAATTAAAAAAAAAAGAATAACCACAGAAACAAAAATATGCTCACAGAGTAAGGTAATAGTTAGACAAGCTAGAGAAGTTTCAAAACCACAGTAGGTATATATTGATGGATAAAAGATATAAATTTAATAGTGTTGTTATTTTAAATATCTCTACAAATTAGAGGACTAACAGATCATTATTTTATTTATGGGGGACCACTAAAACCCTTAGGGGTCATATAGCACCCGTGGAATGGGAAGGTATGGTCTGAGCTAAAGGGGAGAGTAGCCCCATTTCCTTGAACCCTGATTCCTTTACTATCAGGGCAATCCCCGTGAAAGGAGAGCAAACATGGAAATATACTAAATCTGTAATGTACCTTCAACAAGTTTAACTGCAATACCAAAAAATTGTCTGCCATATTATTTTAACACACTGACTGTTTCTCACCAAGGTAGGGTGACCCAAAACAGAAGAAACACTTCTAATGTCATTTATTCAATAGCTGTTTTGCCAGAAGAGTGATGACATCACAGTTCAGATAACCCCTCTGAACTGCAACATTCCCACCCTTCCTTCAGACTGCAGGCACTGTACTTCCCACCTTCACCCCTCCTTCAGAGTGTAGGCACTGTACTTCTCACCTTCACCCCTCCTTCAGAGTGCAGGCATTGTACTTCCCACCTTCACCCATCCTTCAGAGTGCAGGCACTGTACTTCTCACCTTCACCCATCCTTCAGAGTGTAGGCACTGTACCTCCCACCTTTAGGGCACAAGTTTTCAATAAATTTACAAATACTATGAAGTATTTTGTATGGAGAAATATGTTTTAGGACCAAGAAAATGTGACAAAGGCAACAGAGAAGCTCTGGTCACTGAGATGACACGAACAATTCTGCTAAGAACTGGCAATTTCAATCTGAAAAAAATAGACTGGAAAGAGACCCTCAACATGGAAGGAGAAATGATAAGCAAGGTTAATAGATATCATAACAAAGAATGTCTTCACAACATGTTAAAAGAGGCAATAATGAGAATGAGATGGAAATGAGCCAACCAGACAAAACCTAAAATTCAGTGTGGGGAGGTGCATGAGGCATTACGTAGAATGAAAGGGGGTAAAGCAGCTGGAACTGATGGGATCATGACAGAAATATTAAAAGCAGGGGATGATATAGTGTTGGAGTGGTTGGTATTTTTGTTTAATAAAAGTATGAAAGAGGGGAAGGTACCTAGGGATTGGCAGAGAGCATACCTGGAGTATACCTGGAGAGAGTTCCAGGGGTCAACGCCCCTGCGGCCCGGTCTGTGATAAGGGCTCATGTTGGATCAGAGCCTGATCAACCAGGCTGTTACTGCTGGCCGCACGCAGTCCAACGTACGAACCACAGCCTGGCTGGTCAGGTACCGACTTTAAGTGCCTGTCCAGTGCCTGCTTGAAGACAGCCAGGGGTTTGTTGGTAATCCCCCTGATGTATGAAGGGAGGCAGTTGAACAGTCTTGGGCCCCTGACACTTATTGTGTTGTCTCTCAACGTGCTAGTGGCACCCCTGCTTTTCATTGAGGGATGTTACATCGCCTGCCGAGTCTTTTGCTTTCGTAGGGAGTGACTCTCGTGCGCAAGTTTGGTACTAATCCCTCGAGAATTTTCCACGTGTATATAATAATGTATCTCTCCCGCCTACATTCTAGGGAGTACAGGTTTAGGAACTTCAAGCGTTCCCAGTAATTGAGGTGGTTTATCGCAGTTATGCGTGCCATGAAAGTTCTCTGCACATTTTCTAGGTCAGCAATTTCACCTGCCTTGAAAGGTGCAGTTAGTGTGCAGCAATATTCCAGCCTAGATAGAACAAGCGACCTGAAGTGTCAACATGGGCTTGGTATCCCTGGTTTTGAAGGTTCTCATTATCCATCCTGTCATTTTTATAGCAGATGCGATTGTTACGGTGTTATGGTCCTTGAAAGTGAGATCCTCTGACATGATCACTCCCAGGTCTTTGACATTAGTTTTTCGCTCTATTGTGTGGTCGGAATTTGTTTTGTACTCCAATGAGATTTTAATTTCTTCACGTTTTCCATATCTGAGTAATTGAAATTTCTCATCATTGAACTTCATATTGTTTTCTGCAGCCCATTTAAAGATTTGGTTTATGTCTGCTTGGAGTCTTGCAGTGTCTTCAACGGTGGATAGTGTCATACAGATTCGGGTGTCATCTTCAAAGGAAGACACGGCACTGTGGCTTATATCCCTGTCTATGTCCGATATGAGGATGAGGAACAGGATGGGAGCGAGTACTGTGCCTTGTGGAACAGAGCTTTTCACTGTAGCTGCCTCAGACTTTACTCTGTTGACTACTACTCTTTGTGTTCTACTTGTTAGGAAATTATGGATCCATCTACCCACTTTTCTTGTTAACCTTTATCACGCATTTTGTGTGCTATTACACCATGGTCACACTTGTCAAAGGCTTTTGCAAAGTCTGTGTATATAACATTTACATTTTGTTTGTCTTCTAGAGCATCCAGAACCTTGTCGTAGTGGTCCAGTAGTTGGGACAGACAGGAGCGACCTGCTCTAAACCCATGCTGCCCTGGGTTGTGTAATTGATGGGTATCTAAATGAGTGGCAATCTTGCTTCTTAGAACCCTTTCAAAGATTTTTATGATACGGGACATTAGCGCTATTGGTCTGTAGTTCTTTGCTATTGCTTCACTGCCCCCTTTGTGGAGTGGGGCTATGTCTTTTGTTTTATTAACTGCGGGACGACCCCAGTGTCCATGCTCCCTCTCCATAGGATGTTAAAAGCACGTGATAGGGGCTTCTTGCAGTTCTTGATGAACACAGAGTTCCATGAGTCTGGGCCTGGAGAGGAGTGCATAGGCATGTCATTTATTGCATGTATAGTTCCTTTATATAAAGTGAAGGGGATAAAAGATTGTAAGAATTATAGGGGAATAAGTTTACTGAGTATACCAGGTAAAGTGTATGGCAGGGTTATTATTGAAAGAATTAGAGGTAAGACAGAGATTAGGATTGCAGATGAGCAAGGAGGCTTTAGAGTGGGTAGGGGATGTGTAGATCAAGTGTTTATAGTGAAGCATATATGTGAACAGTATTTAGATAAAGGTAGGGAAGTTTTCAAAGGATTTATGGATTTAGAAAAGGCATATGGTAGTAGGTTGGTAGTCAGCAACCACCCAGGGAGGTACTACCGTCCTGCCAAGTGAGTGTAAAACGAAAGCCTGTATTTGTTTTTCATGATGGTAGGATTGCTGGTGTCTTTTTTCTGTCTCATAAACATGCAAGATTTCAGGTACGTCTTGCTACTTCTACTTACACTTAGGTCATGTACACGTACACATGTACATGTACACGTTTATGTATACACACTCATCTGAGTTTTCTTTGATTTTATCTTAATAGTTCTTGTTCTTATTGCTTTTCCTTTCATATCCATGGGGAAGTGGAATAAGACCATTCACTCCTGTCTCACACAAGCCCCTAAAACTAAAAGCCCCATTGACCCCCCTCCCTCCAACCATTCCTAGGACAACACCTACCCCTCTCCCTATCTTTCACCCCAGATTTATACACCCTCTTAATCATCCTATTTCTTTCCATGCCCAAATCACCTTAAAACCCCTTCTCCGTAAGCCATGCGTGTTGTAAAAGTTAACTAAAATGCCGGGAACAATGGGCTAGTAACCCGTTTTCCTGTACAGCTTACTAAAAAGAAAAAGAAGAAAACCATCAAAGTGGGATGTTTGAATGTGCATGGATGTTGTGCGAATGATAAGAAAGAGATAATTGTAGATGTCATGAATGAAAAGAAGCTGGATGTCCTGGCTTTAAGTGAGACAAAGCTGAAGGGGGTAGGAGAGTTTCAGTGGGGAGAAATAAATTGGATTAGGTCAGGGGTTACAAATAGAGTTAGAGCTAAAGAAGGAGTGGCAATAATGTTGAATAATCAGTTATGGCAGGTAAAGAGGGAATATAAATGTATAAATTCAAGGATTATGTGGAGTAAAATAAAGGTTGGATGTGAAAAGTGGGTTATAGTAAGTGTTTATGCACCTGGAGAAGAGAGAAATGTAGAGGAGAGAGAGAGATTTTGGGAAATGTTGAGTGAGTGTGTGGGGAGTTTTGAACCAAGTGAGAGTAATTGTGGTTGGGGATCTTAATGCTAAAGTGGGTAAAAATGTTGTGGAGGGAGTAGTAGGTAAATTTGGGGTGCCAGGGGTAAATGTAAATGGGGAACCATTAATTGAGCTATGTGTAGAAAGAGGTTTGGTAATAAGTAATACATATTTTATGAAAAAGAGGATAAATAAATATACAAGGTATGATATAGCACATAAGGAAAGTAGTTTGTTGGATTATGTATTGGTGGATAAAAGGTTGATGGGTAGGCTTCAGGATGTACATGTTTATAGAGGGGCAACGGATATATCGGATCATTATTTGGTTGTAGCTACAGTTAGAGTAAAAGGTAGATGGGACAAAAGGAAAATGGCAACAGCAAGTAAGAGAGAGGTAAAAGTGTATAAACTAAGGGAGGAGGAAGTTAGGGTGAGATATAAGCAACTATTGGCAGAAAGGTGGGCTAGTGCAAGTATGAGTAGTGGGGGGGTTGAAGAGAGTTAGGATAGTTTTAAAAATGCAGTATTAGAATGTGGGGCAGAAGTTTGTGGCTATAGGAGGGTGGGTGCAGGAGGAAAGAGGAGTGAGTGGTGGAATGAAGAAGTAAAGGGTGTGATAAAAGAGAAAAAGGTAGCATATGAGAGGTTTTTACAAAACAGAAGTGTTAATAGAAGAGCAGACCTGTCCTACACCAAATGGTAAAAATACCTTTAAGAATTATACCTGTTACTATTGTAACAAAACGGGACACAAGCAAAAGTTTTGCTTTTCTAGACGGCGAATCAGGAAAGGACACACCCAGTTGCCTGCATTCAGTCTTCAACACAAAGAGTGGAGGAGTCTTTGGGGGTCTAGACCCCAGGATGCAGGTTTTTGCTAGTAAGTCCACAGTTGCCTTGCATAAGGATGTGGGCAGGGTAGAGAACATGTTGTCCTTGAGAGATGGATGTAGCACCTACTCCTTACTACATGCTGGGGTGTTACCAGTGTCTAATGATACCTACACTGGGGTAGATATCTTATTGAAGGGTATTACAGGTTCGGCCATAAGAGCACCAGTACACAAATTATGGGTAGAATCCGCTTACCAAGTGGGCTATCTCCCTGTAGGTATTACTGATGAGATTCCCTTTGAAGGAGTTAACCTCTTATTGGGGAATAACGTAATGGGTCTGTTAGACAGTGAGGAGCCACTAGTGTGGGGGTACCAGACCCCAAAGTTTGGGAGGAGAAGGCTAGGGAAACCCTGCCAGACCTTTTCCCAGTTGGTGCCATCACAAGAAGTATGTCTCATGACCAGGCTACCAAGGGTAATCCTGATATTTCTCCTGAGGATGGTGAAGACTTAGGTTTGGAAACCCTATTTTCTGATGTTGAACTGCAGCCAACAGAAGAAAAGGACGCCCCAATTAGAGTCGAGCCTAATCAGTGCGTGGATCAGGGAGGAGGTGAGAAGGAAATTGGGCCTACTATGATGCAATTAATTGCTGCACAGAGGAGTGATGACTCTCTGAAATCAATTAGAGCCTCAGCTGTGACTGAGGAGGAATCTTTACGTTTAAATAAATGTTTCTATTTCAGGAAAGGTATTTTAATGAAGAAGGCACCTGCGATTGCAGCACCAGTAGAAGGAGAGCCAAATTTTTGTCACCAGGTTGTGGTGCCTGAGCCTTATAGAAACCATGTTCTTAGATTAGCACACGACACACCTCTAGGTGGCCACCTAGGTATTGCTAAAACGGTATCTAGGGTTTCCAGGCACTTCTTCTGGCCTCGGCTGTGGGAGACGGTAGGAGAATATATAAAGACCTGTCATACCTGCCAATTTATAGGAAAACCTAATCAGAGCATTAAACCTGTTCCCCTTCAGCCCATTTCAGCACCAGGTGAACCCTTCAGCAAGCTGGTAGTGGATGTAGTTGGTCCGCTCCCAAGGACCAGAATGGGAAATAATTATTTACTAACGATTATTTGTTCCACTACCAGGTATCCGGAAGCAGTCCTTCTACGTAAGATTACAGCTCGTGTAGTCTTAAGGGCTTTGATGAAGTTCTTTTCTCATGTTGGCTCTCCTCGGGAGGTACAAACAGATCATGGGTCTAACTTTACTTCAAAACTATTTAGAAATGTGTTAAAGGGGTTAGATGTACAGCCTAAATTTTCAACTGCCTATCACCCTCAATCTCAGGGGGTAGTGGAAAGATTTCATCAAACCCTTAAGACCATGATGCGAGCTTATTGCATGGATAACTAGTGATTGGGACAAGGGGATTCCCTTTCTTTTGTTTGCTGTGCGGGAAAGCACCCAGGAATCTCTCAGTTTCAGTCCCTTTGAGCTTGTATATGGTCATCCAGTGAGGGGGCCACTTACCGTTCTCAAAGAGCATTGGCTGGGTGGTGCAGATGAGGCTTCCCCACTGGAAGATGTTATCCTTTTTCAGGAAACGATTGGACCAGGCGAGACATATAGCAGCGGACAACCTTAAGGCTAGCCAGAGGTCCATGAAGCAGCGGTACGACCGACGGGCGGTCCCTCGCTCCTTCAGTGTTGGAGAGGAAGTGTTAGCCTTGGAACCAGTTCCAGGACATGCCTTGGCTGCATGTTTTGATGGACCCTTTGTTGTCACAGGCAGGTCTGGGCCTAATTATGTAGTTAAGATGCCTGGCCGGCGCAAGTCAGACAGGATCATGCATATTAACCGTTTAAAACGGTACCATTCTAGGGCGGGAGTTGCCGCCATTCAAGTCGAGAGTGATGATACTGAAAAACTTCCTGTAACGACAGAAGTAAGGCTGTGCAATTCAGCCATCTTGCAAAATCCCTTGGCACACATGAAGGGACTCAGTGTACAGGGAGCTTGTGACTTGGTTCAGTTACTCCAGGAATTTCCGACTTTGGGGATATTCCTAAAGTAAGTAAATTACCCCCCCATGATGTGGATGTCAGGGAGGCTGTTCCAATAAAGCAAGCTCCTTACCATATGAACCCAACAAAACAACGTCACATGGAGGAAGAGGTGAAATTTCTCCTTGAAAACCAGTTTATAGTGCCTAGCGAGAGTCAGTGGGCATCTCCATGCCTGATGGTTCCCAAACCTGATGGATCCAGCGCATGTGCACTGACTATCGCAGAGTAAATGAAGTAACGAAGGCTGACTGCTACCCTTTGCCACGCATGGATGATGTGAGTGATGCAGTGGGAGGGGCAAAGTTTGTGAGTAAACTGGACTTACTTATCAGATACCCCTCACACAGCGGGCAAAGGAAATTTCAGCCTTCGTCACTCCAGATGGGTTATTTCAATATAATGTACTCCCCTTCGGGCTTAGAAATGCTCCTGCCACCTTCCAACGTCGTATAAATACTGTAATAAGGGTGTTGGATGGTGTACGGGCCTACTTAGATGACATTGTGGTGTTTAGTAGTCAGTGGGATACTCACTTAGTAAGATTACAGAAGTTGTTTGAATGTCTGGCCCAAGCCAACTTAACCATTAATCTGAGTAAAAGTGAGTTCGGCCAAGCAAGTGTACAGTTCTTAGGTTATGTAGTTGGTCAGGGCAAAGTGGCCCCAATTAATGTTAAGGTGAAGGCCATTGTAAATTTTCCTAGGCCGCAAAATCGGAAAGCAGTGATGAGGTTCCTGGGCATGGTGGGTTATTACAGACGCTTCTGTCCCAACCTTTCCCAAGTAACGGCACCACTGACAACCTTGACCAGTCCCAAAGTTCAGTTTAACTGGGACAACAAATGTGACAGGGCTTTTGAAAATGTGAAATTGTTATTAGGGAATGCTCCTATTTTGAAAAGTCCTGAGTTTGAATGCCCCTTCTCCCTACAAGTGGATGCTAGTGATGTAGGGGTAGGTGCAGTGTTGTTGCAGGGTGATGAGAGAGAGAGCCTGCAACCAGTCTGTTACCACTCAGCCAAATTAAAAAAGCATCAACGTGGTTATGCAACCGTGGAGAAGGAAGCTTTAGCCTTGGTGTTGGCTGTACAAAAATTCGAGGTTTATCTCAGTGCTTCCCCACATCCTGTAGTAGTGTATAGTGACCATAATCCTCTGAGGTTTTTGCAGAGAATGAGAAATCACAACCAAAGACTCTTGAGATGGGCTTTGTTCCTGCAACCTTTCAATTTGGAAGTTAAATATATAAAAGGCTCAGAAAATGTGGTTGCTGATGCACTTTCTAGATGTCTCATGTAGATACATGGTGCATGCTTAGTACATAGTGTTTGTCTTGTGCTGACCTTGTTGTTTTTGCAGTGGTGAATTCTTGGTGGGCCTGAGTGCTCCCTACCAGCCATTCAACTGTGAAGGAGATGGTTGGAGCCAGACAAGAGAAGGGAGTCAGGTTTCCATAATTGTGAGTTGAGGCAGAGTTGACAACCTTCGGAGACATAAGAAGTCCAGGGAGGTATGTTGTTTTGTGTCTTGGTGTGCTCTAAGTACGAAACGGTCCAACGGTTTGCCTGAGTGGTCCCGTGTATCTCCTCCATGTACTATAGCAGTTCCTCCTTATAAGGTTGGAGGATCTGTATGGAGTGAGGTCCTCAGAAGATGGGTAAAAGTGCCTGACCATTTAAGGATTGTGGGTGTTGACTGGAAAGTCTCACTTTTTGGTTCAGCCACTACGTAAGAGGCACCTCAACATTTTTTTTTTTTTTTTTTTTTTTTTGAGAAATTTCTGCCTGGAGTATACCTGACTGCTCTGAGTTTGGCTCTACTCTCATCTCCTGATCACATAATGACCCAAGAATACTAGAAATGCTACCCAAACCTTAACAAAATTGAAGATCTAAGGAAGACAGCCCTGCAAATCCAAACATCGCCCGCGCTGCCAGACGAACGCCTAACCCAATCTAAAGGAAATAAAGCCTCCTCCATAGCTTCACTAGTGATACTATGAGCGGAAATCGCAGAGGAAACAACAACAGTACCAAGAAACCAACGCTAAGGACTTTGAAACACAACATGTCTACACAACAGAAAGCCGGTGCATCAACAACCCCCACACCCCGCCCGGACCCGACGACAACAATAACATCACCCACCATGGCTGACTCTCCCACCAACCCCACCAGCTTCGTAGGATTCCTTCCTGGGCACCAAGGTATGACTACTCCTGATACTATTAGGGAATACATCTTTGCCCTGAAGCTGAAAACAAAGACATCAAAGCAAAACTAGTGAAATATGAATCCAAGCTAACTAACCTCGAGATCAAGATCCAAAACCTCGAAGAGAAGATTACATCGGGAAGTACTGACACACAAAATACTCTTCAAACAGTTATAACCAGTCACACCGATCAAATAACAACTCTGAATATGAAGGTGGAAGAAGCAATCAAGGACTGGAATAACAACAT
>WNWK01045833.1:0-14561 GCA_009830355.1 Cherax destructor | reverse complement strand
AGCCGGATCTGAAGACACCTGGAGATGATGTTGCCCCGAGGTGGGGAATCCTCTGAAGGTAGAGAGAGTTCTGCAAGAGCTACAGAACGGTTTGAAACAGGGACATTAGTCCTCACAGCTGCAAGAACAGGTGGCCCGGCCACACTGGTGCTGGGGAGATGCCCTTAGTGGGGGGCACCGGAGACGAAGGAGGCAAGGGCTGACGAACTGTGACTGGCTTTATGGACCACAGGCTGGAGTTACATTCATCAAGGGAAAGGGACTGGGCCCTGGCTGAGTTTGCCAAATCAAGAGCCTGGTGATATGCCGGGCAAGACCGGGACGTGACTTTGTGGACCCCTTTACAAAAATAGCATGAGGATGGGCGGGTACAGGCAACACCGTCTTTGACTGCTGGGTGAAACCCACTACAGTTTGCACACCTTACCTTATCACGGCAGGACAACTCTCCATGCCCAAAAAGGAAACATTTCTGACACCGAAGAAGAGGAAAAGTATATGGAAGGACAGGAAACCTTAGATTACCAAAATTACAAATTTCGGGAGAGCACCTGAGAAACATACACGAACCATACGAGATGGGACAGGACGAGTCGAGAGGCTCCAAACCTCTCGCAAACCTAAGTCATATCCCCACTCAAAACCAACTCAAATGGATCTCTCATCTGAGGGATGAGGAAATCAGTCCAATTCTACCATAACAAAACCAGCAGCAGGGATTGAGGAGCGGACCTCCCAGCAGACTACATTCCACTTACCTAGGACATGGATGGCATTAAGTGGTAAATTTCTGGCCAGAAAAGACTTACGATGTAGTCGAAGCCTTAGCGCTGCACCCCTACTGAGTTGCTGGACACCCCCATCTACCTGGAGTCTACCTGGAGAGAATTCCAGGGGTCAACGCCCCCGCGGCCCGGTCTGTGACCAGACCTCTTGTTGGACCAGAGCCTGATCAACCAGGCTGTTACTGCTGGCCGCACGCAGTCCAACGTACGAACCACGGCCCGGCTGATCAGGTACCGACTTGAGGTGCCTGTCCAGTGCCTGCTTGAAGACAGCCAGGGGCTTGTTGGTAATCCCCTGATGTATGCTGGAGGCAGTTGAACAATCTTGGGCCCCTCACACTTATTGTGTTGTCCCTCAACGTGCTAGTGGCACCCCTGCTCTTCATTGGGGAATGTTACATCGCCTGCCGAGTCTTTTGCTTTCGATCGGAGTGATTTTGTGTGCAAGTTTGGTACTAAGCCCTCGAGAATTTTCCATGTGTATATAATAATGTATCTCTCCCGCCTGCGTTCTAGAGAGTACAGGTTTAGGAACTTCAAGCGTTCCCAGTAGTTGAGGTGGTTTATCGCACTTATGCGTGCGGTGAAGGTTCATTGCACATTTTCAAGGTCAGCAATTTCACCCGCCTTGAAAGGTGCAGTTAGTGTGCAGCAATATTCCAGCCTAGATAGAACAAGCGATCTGTAAAGTGTCAACATGGGCTTGGCATCCCTGGTTTTGAAGGTTCTCATTATCCATCCTGTCATTTTTCGAGCAGATGCAATTGCTACATTGTTATGGTCCTTGAAGGTGAGATCCTCTGACATGATCACTCCAAGGTCTTTGACATTAGTTTTTCACTCTATTGTGTGGTTGGAATTAGTTTTGTACTCCGATGAGATTTTAATTTCTTCACGTTTTCCGTATCTGAGTAATTGAAATTTCTCATCATTGAACTTCATATTGTTTTCTGCAGCCCATTTAAAGATTTGGTGAAAGGAGAGCCACTGATGCCATTAGTGACTTCCCATGGATTGGTGAAGGGGGTACCACCAGCCTTGGGACGCACGAGAACCACCATCATGTCTGGGGTAATGTGGGGTGGAGAAGAAACACAGTCTAGACAAGAAGTTGGCTGGCATTTAGGGCTAGACAGGGGCCTGGCTCCATCATCAACCTCAAGGGCCCATTTATAAATCCCAACAGGGGACACAATATCCATATCATGGTCCAGAGGCGAGGAAACAGTTGTCAACTGAGTATGGGCCAGAGGGGTCCCCTCCATAGGGCGAACGACATCCCAGTTGTAGAAATTTGTCTTTGGACTGCCTCCTTGTAAGCTGCCCCTGGCAAGCACTGTTGACACCCACCGACACTCTGAGACGCTCCTCTCAGACTTATAAGTGCTTATGGGACAGAATTTCTAACTGACTGCAGCTGAAAGAATTCTCCACCTACATGCCCGACTGAAAAAGGGTTTAACTTACTTGATGGAGTAGAAATGTCTCCTAGTCTTCCAATCCCCCTAAGCTATAACCCCTCCAAACACCATGTGTAGGGAAGGACCTTAATCTGCAAGAATTCAAGTGGTATTAGTGTCTTGCCTTAAACTCAGAAATCCCAAACTCAAAGGGGTTATCCTCTAAACAATATCTAAGCAGTATTTGACACTAGCTTCCAGACTTGAACTTAAGAGATGACGCTGGTACATACCAATGTTATAGCGTCTGTCTGCTCGAGACCCACAGATAAACTCACTAACGTTTCCCCAGAAAACTGGCAGATACTGAGAGAAAGGAAGTTATAGTCTTAATGTAATGGGTCTGGATGGAGAAAGATGTCCACAGTACTTCGGATGTCTCCTCCGAGTCCCCAGGACAGATGTTGGGAGTCACATGGGAATGCTGCCCTGGTCGCAGCACTTGTACACTCATTGAAGTCTGGTCTGAGAAGAACGCAGGTTACGCTTGTGAGTCCCACACTGCTTGACCTCATGGGATTGCCATTTCTCTTTGGCCTATATAACCCTTATGTTCGTCTATTGGGCCCTAAACTACCTATGTTAAGGTGCTAGAGCTACATTATTAATATCTAAAGTTGCCTCAATAATCCTAATATTAGTTACTAACTGTACAAACTTACCTAGACCTTCCTAGGAGAGTAAATCTATGAATTAATATTGCAGTCTCACTACCTCCCAACTTGAATGTGTGTTTGTTGTTTGGGTGGGTGTATGGTTCATACGGCTTATTTACCCTGTGGAACTTGAGCGACTCAAAAGTTTCCACACCAGTCAAACTCTCCAGAAATAGGTCAAATAACACCGATTGATAGGAAGAAATTACTAAAAGCACACGCACACAAGAAAAATACAGTGAAGAACCTAAACAGGACCGTCACCACCAACAAACAACTGAGGAGCCTTCAAAAGCACGTCTCGATCAGCTGAGTGACAACCACCTGGCGCTGAAGTCTAATCGTCTTATTTTCATTCTGGTCCTCAATCTTGTCCCCAGGATGCGACCCACACCAGTCGACTAACACCCAGGTACCTATTTAAGTTAGTAAGTTTATTCAGGTATGCACAAAAGTTGTGTAACGCTCCCTGAGATGTTGAGTGCTCCAACAATAGTTGGGCCTGAAAGAGATAATGAGTCTGAGGATTTGGTGGAGGTGGGTGACCTCCAGGTGGACCTACCGCAACCATTGCAAGAGATGTTGCGAACGTTTATGGAGGATCCGGAGGTGGTTCCCTCTGGAGTTGAAGGACACTTACAGGTGGAGGAGGTAGGATTAACCAGGATGTTAGTGTGCTGGAAGCTGGGGAAGACAGTTTGCAGAGTGCAAGAGTGGAGGCTGTTGTGCATAGGGATGGGGACACAGCTGTAATGGAGGTAGGGAAGAATCGAGAATGAGGGCAGGAGAGGTGTCAGATGATGATGTCCTCACACCTGCCCAGCATACAGGTAAGAAAACATGGGTAGATATGTCATGGAAGGGGAAGGTGGGGGCACAGGTGAAGGTATGGGATCAGGGAGTGAGGAGAGTTAGAGATAAAGGAGTTTTAGTGAAGGGTGTCACGGCCCGCCCGCAGAAGCACAGAGGAAAGCCCCTTTGGCGTATTCAAGTGTTTAACGATTAATGCGAATGGCCAAGGGCAGAAATTAAATGTAGGTGGGTGGAGGTAGTACTAAGACGATATGATATGACGTAGACATAATTTTTATACAAGAGCATAATTTTAGGTGTGGTCGAGAGTTGAAGTTAAAAGGATATGAGGTGTATGCAGGTAACTTGAAGAAATTAAAGGGTGGAGTGGCTGTGGGGTGAAGGAGTCCAGTCCCTTTCGGTTGTTAGCTTGGGAGGAGGGGGGGCGGGTATGTTTCATGGGAATATATATGCCAGCTGACAGTAACCAACGTGTTAAGGAAGAATTTGTAAGGAGGTTTTGACATATCATTTATGGGGTTTGCCTATGATTACTCTGCTGGGTGGGGATTGGAATTGTATAATCAGGAAAAAGATGTAGAACCTAGAGGGCGGGTTGTGAGTTAGGGCATTGCGTGTTTTACTGAGGAGCGGGAGTGTTCGATGTGGTACAGGAGATGGGTGGAGGTGGAGCACACTTTTGGAGGAGAGGGTATGCAGCCGGTTAGATCGTGTTTATGCAATGAGGGACATTACAGTGGGGAGGGTGCAAACGCTTGATATTGGTTTTTCGGACCATCGTGGTGTATTAGTAGAGGTGAAGTGGGATGGAATGGTCCGAAGGTACAATGGTTATTGGAAGTTGAATGTGCATTTGCTGTGGAGGGAGGGGAGGGGAGATCGTTTGAGGAATGGTGGGGTCCTTCTGGTTAGAAGGAGCAGGGGAATGGAGAAGGATTTTTAGGCTGGTGGGAAAAGAGTGTGAAGGAGGAATAAGGGACTTTACAGGAATCAAGGAAGGGATGAGGCAAGGTGGAAGCTTGGTCTTCAGAAGTATTTGGAGGACAGCTTAATGAATGCTATGAGGAGGGGTTTGTAGGTATGGGTAAATAGAGGGGTTGGGAAGGTTGAGGGATATTCAAAATGATTGTTTTGATGCGATCAGAGTAAGAGGTATTGAGGAAGCGTTGTGGGTGATAGACCATCAGGTTGCGTGTTGAGGAGGTTTAGAGATAGGCAGAGGGTAACACGATTATGGGGGTTGAGGTGTGTACAGGGGGGGAGGATATGAAGTGGGACAGGTGCTCAGGACAACGGATGGCATAACAATTATGCCGATCATTGGTTTGGGAGGAAATTATCAATGAGTGTAGGGATGGGTAGGGAGGGAGGTCCTTCAGGAAGGGATCCTGTGTCGTTTGGGGAGGAGGAACGTGGGGAGTTGGTGGAAGTATGAGGAGGTGGTGGGGAGGCAGTGTCTAGATTAAGTCTAGGAAGGCACCAGGTTTAGATGGGATACCAAATGATTTCTATGTAGTGCATTGGGATACATTGAGAGAATGTTTAGTGCATTTGTTTAATTGTATGAAGGATGGGGGTCGGTTGGGGGAGATGCAGGGGACAGGGTAGTTGTTCTGGTGCCGAAAGGAGGGGGAAGGACCTTGGGAAATTATAGGGTGATATCCCTCATGTGTGGCAGTTTGGTATACCTGGAAGAAGTATGAGTGTAGGACATAAGAGAATCGGGATTTTATTGAGGGTAGGATGGGGGGGTGTCTTGGGAATAGATTGGAAGGAGGCATATGATTGTGTGAATAGAAGCATGTTGGGAATTATATTAAGGAGTCAAGGATTTGGAGAGGAAATTGCTGGATGGGTGGAGACATTGTATAGTTCTGCAAAGGTGCATGTGCAGGTGAATGGTAAGTTGGGAAGACAGGTGGTGATGGAAAGGGGTCTGAGACAGGGGTGTCCCATATCTCAGATCCTTTTTGCGTGCATGCAGGACCCCTTTTATAGGTTAATAGAGGAAGGAGTGGGAGAGAGGGGAAGAGGGGGGACGAGTAGTGTGGGAATAGTGGGGTATGTGGATGATACTACTGTATTGGTGGGTGGGACAGATGGGCTGGTTAATGTGGGATGCATTATAGAGGTCTTTGGGGCGGCAACGGGGATGAGGGTTAATGGCACCAAGTCTAAGTTATTGGAGGTGGGTATGTGGGTGGGGGGCTTGGGGGAGATGTATGGATGGAATGTTGTGGATAGGATAAAGATCTGTGGGATTGTGTATATGGCGGATGTGAGAGTGGCCAGGCAGGTGAATTCTGAGGAGGTGGTGGGTAGGGCTCTGGGTAGAATGAGGGGTTGGAGGGTGGGGGATGTTATGCTGTTGCAATGGGTGGTGGTGGTGAACACCCTTGTATACAGTAAGGTGTGGAATGTAGCTGTGGTGTATCCTTTAAGGATGACCGACATCAGGGAATTACAAAAGAAAGTGTTACGGTATGTGTGGGGGTATGGGAGGCCGTGGCTTGAAGGAAGTTGTCATGATGAGTGTCAAGAGGGAGGTGTTGGGCCTCATTTCTTTGGAACATCATGTGAAAGCAGTTTATGTGAAACAGTGTTTTTACGGAAGGGGGTGAGGGACAACGAGTAGGAGTGGTCATGGAGGATGTACGGAAGTGGTGGGGAGGGAGGGATCTGCAGGTGTGTGAGGACATGGCTAGGCAGTTGTTGGCAATGAGGAGCCTAAAAGGGTAAAGGTGGGCAGGTTGGGGAAGGGAGTGAAAAGGGAGGGTGGTACAGGGTCAAGCGAATTTTCCAGTTTATGATTGGATGGGGATCTGGGATGGGTTCAGGAAGATTCGCTTATTGCCTAAGGTCAGGGAAGTGGTCTATAGATTTTTATTAGGTATATTGGCATCAAGGTCTGAATTATATAGGATGGGGTTGGTAGGTACAAATGAATGTCAGAGGTGCGGAGATGAGGAGACAGCATATCATGCTGTCTATTTTTGTGAGTCTTTAGACGGGGTGAGGCTGTGGTTGGCGAGTGTGATTGGATTGGTGGGGGAGAAAATTTTCGTCCTTACGGGCTTTAAGCTTTGATGTTGGGGGAGTATCGAGAGAGGTGGGGAGGGCAATCATGTATGTAGTTGCAGATTTTTGTATGTAGGGTGGGGAATGAGGGAGGTGGGAGGGGACTGTAGGGTGAAAGCCTTAGCGGCTCATGTGTATCGTTCATTGTGTAGGAATAGGCTATTATATGGAGGTAAATGGGTATCGAGTTTCTCTGAGGGATATAGGACATTAACGGTAGCAAAGTTATTACGGTGATGCAGAGTAGAGCTGGAATGGACTGGATTCTTTGGAAGCAGGAGTAGGTAGGGAGGGGTCGATGTTGTGTTGAATGAGGTTTTAGGGTGCCTAGTAGTGTGAATGATGGGGGACGACTGGCGATGCATATGCTCTTTTATTGAGGGATGGGGAAAAGACAGCTGATGAGGAAAGCGGCGGCATAGGTATGAGTGGATGACAGTATGAACTTGGCTGGACTTGACTTTACATTATGACGTGACAAAGAACAGGTTCAAGGGAAAGGAGTACGCAAAAGGGGGCTTTCTAAAGTGTTGATTAGATTTTGCCACCGAAGTGGCTAGTTTATTGTGCACCCCATATCCATCCTGTGGACGGTAGCGCAAGAGCATATGGATACACAAAAGACCTAGGCACTAGGCCCCAAAGGGGTTAACAATTGTACATTTGGGTTTATATCTACATTTCAATTATCTGTTACAAGCAAATTTAGGAAATTTGCTTAGAATAAGTGGTATCCTACCTTCACTAATAAGATATCTTGACATGTCACATAGGTTATTATACTGTCTATCTCTATATTCCTCAATAAGTGGACAATTCAGCACATAGTGTTCAAGACAGTGACCATATGCCTGATCACATAATTTGCATTTAGTTTGATCATCATCTATGTATCTCCCAAACTGCCAGAAGTACTTGTAGCCAAGCCGAAGCCTGGCCACTACAACATCAGTCAGTCTGTTCACATTGCAAGTTGCTCCATAAACATACTCATCTACATTCATGTTATCATAGTGGGTTATAGATCTACTCAGGCTTCTAACTGCATTCCTATAGCTATCATTTTCATTATTTATTTCTCTCTAATATTATTCCTAATGCTAGACACAGATATACCAAAGTTATATTCTACATTCTCCTTATGGGTGCTCTTCTTGGCTAACATATCAACTTTATCATGAAGGAGTAATCCAATGTGTGACGGAATCCATAGCAAATGTAAAAACTAAACATAAGCAGTATAATGTGATCCTTTATTGACAACGTTTCGCCCACGCAGTGCTTTATCGAAGTCACAGACAGATCTACCTGGAAAATGAGCAACATGGAGATATATATAGGGTACAGTCAGGTGGAGAATGCTGGGTCAGGTGGAGAAAGCTGCATGTGAGTCTTAAAAGTAGTGTGATAGTTAAAAACATAGTGTGACTTAAAGGACCTGCAGTGTACCATTCTTGAGTTCTAGGTGGGATAGCGTTGAAGAAGTTTCTTGGCAATAGGTTCAGCTATGTTGTAGAAGCCGTTGTTCTGGTTGAAGTTGTTGGATATACAGATGAGTGATGATTCTAGGATTCTTCGGTATTGCGTGTTGTCTTCTCTGGCGATGAGTCTTGCGTTTCTGTAGTTGATTAAATGGTTGTGTAAATTTCGGTGTTGAACACAGGCATTTCTTGAGTCGTCAGATCTGCCTGCGTACTGGTGTTCTGAAATGCGTGTTTGTAGGTCTCTGGATGTTTCGCCAACGTATAATTTGCTGCAGCCATTACAAGGGATTGTGTATACCCCTGCCGTGGATTGAAGCTTTTCCTGTCTGTTAGAACATAAGAACATAAGAATGGAGGAACACTGCAGAAGGCCTACTGGCCCATACAAGGCAGGTCCTTATCAAAACCACCACTACCTAAGAATTTACTCCTGCACCCACGACACCAATCAAACCCAGCCCCTCCCACTCATGTATTTGTCCAATCTCTTTTTAAAGCCACCCAAGGTCCTAGCCTCTATCACCCTACTCGGAAGATTGTTCCACGCATCTACAACTCTGTTCGAAAACCAGTACTTGCCTATGTCCTTTCTAAATCTAAATTTATCCAATTTAAATCCGTTATTTCTCGTTCTTACTTGATTCGATATCCTCAGTATTTTATTAATATCTCCTTTGTTTATGCCCATCATCCACTTGTACACCTCGATGATATCTCCCCTCATTCTACGTCTCTCCAGAGAGTGGAGATTCAATGCTCTAAGTCTATCTTCATACGGGAGATTTCTTATACTGTAAATCATTTTAGTCATTCTTCTTTGTATGTTCTCCAATGAATCTATATCCATCCTGTAGTAAGGAGACCAAAACTGAGCTGCATAATCCAAATGAGGTCTCACTAGTGATGTATAGAGCTGTAAAATAACTTTTGGACTTCTGTTGCTTATACTTCTTGAAATAAATCCTAGTAATCTGTTAGCCTTATTGCGCACACTTAGGCACTGTTGTCTTGGCTTTAGATTTCTGCTTACCATGACTCCCAAGTCTTTTTCACATTCTGTATGATCAAGCTCAACTTCACCTAGTTTATAAATTCGAGGGATATTTTCATTACCAACGACTAGCACCTTACACTTGTCCACATTGAACTTCATCTGCCACTTTTCAGACCAAGACATTAATTTATCCAAATCCTCCTGGAGTTCACTGGTATCCTCCTCAGAATGAATTATACGGCCTATTTTTGTATCATCAGCAAATTTACTCATGTCACTTGCAATTCCTTCATCAAGGTCATTTATGTAAATTATGAACAACAATGGGCCCAAAACTGATCCTTGTGGAACGCCACTAGTGACAAATCCCCATTCAGATTTGACCCCATTAATGGAAACTCTGCTTTCTATTTGTAAGCCATGCCTCTATCCATGCTAGAACTTTACCTCCTATACCATGAGCTGCCACCTTTCTTAAGAGTCTCTTGTGAGGTACTGAAATCCAAGTAAACTATATCATATTCTTATCACTGTCTACTGCCTCAAATGTTTTATTGAAAAACGTCAGTAAATTTGTCAGGCAGGAACGATCTCTCGTAAACCCATGCTGAGATTCATTAATCAAATTATGTTCTTCAAGGTGACTTCTGATAATATCAGCTATAATTGATTCTAATAATTTGCCTACTATGACGTGAGGCTTATTGGACGGTAATTTGATGGAATGGACTTATCCCCTGATTTGAATATAGGAACTACATTAGCTATCTTCCACATCTCTGGCACAACACCAGTTAGGATGGACGTATTAAACACATTCGTTAATGGCTGACTAAGTTCCATTTTGCATTCTTTAAGTACCCTGGAAAACAACTCGTCGGGTCCCGGGGACTTATTTTGCTTCAGTTTATCTATCTGTTTGATAACCATATCCCTCGTGACAGTAATATTAGTTAATTTGAATTCTTCAGGAACTGAATAATTGTTAATTTCTGGAATCTCATTTACGTCTTCTTGTGTAAAGACTGACAAAAAATAGTCATTAAATAAGAACATAAGAAAGGAGGAACACTGCAGCAGGCCTGTTGGCCCATACTAGGCAGGTCCTTCACAATCCGTCCCACTAACAGAATATTTGCTCAACCCAATTTTCAATGCTACCCAAGAAATAAGCTTTGACAATTCTACCCATTCATGCGAGTCCCACTCAAATCCAACCCCTCTCACTCATGAATTTATCCAACCTAAATTTGAAACTACCCAAGGTCCTAGCTTCAATAACCCTACTAGGCAGACTGTTCCACTCATCAACTACCCTATTTCCAAACCAATACTTTCCTATATCCTTTCTAAATCTAAACTTATATAACTTGAATCCATTATTGCGGGTTCTCTCTTGGAGAGATATCCTCAAGACCTTATTTATATCCCCTTTGTTAATACCCATTTTCCACTTGTATACCTCGATCATGTCTCCCCTCATTCTACGTCTTACAAGTGAATGTAATTTTAGGGTCTTCAATCTTTCTTCGTAAGGAAGATTTCTAATGCTATGTATTAATTTAGTCATTCTACGCTGAATGTTTTCTAACGAATTTATGTCCATTCTGTAATATGGAGACCAAAACTGAGCTGCGTAATCTAGACCTCAATTGTAGGCAAACTGACCTCAATTGTAGGCAAACTGACCTCAATTGTAGGCAAATTACTAGAGTCAATTATAGCTGATATTATTAGAAGCCATCTAGATAACCATAATTTGATTAATGATACCCAGCATGGATTCACGAGGGGCCGTTCCTGCCTATCTAATTTATTAACCTTCTTCAGTAAAGCTTTTGAGGCTGTTGATCACGATAAAGAATTCGATATTGTTTATTTAGACTTTAGTAAGGCTTTTGATAGAGTACCGCACCAGAGACTGTTAAAGAAAGTGGCAGCTCATGGCATTGGGGGAAAAGTGCTGTCATGAATCGAGTCATGGCTCACCAATAGGAAGCAGAGAGTGTGCATAAATGGGGTTAAATCCGAATGGGGACTTGTAACAAGTGGTGTTCCACAGGGATCAGTCTTAGGCCCATTGTTATTTATAATATATATCAATGACCTTGATGAGGGAATTACTAGTGATATGAGCAAATTCGCCGACGACACGAAGATAGGTAGGATAATTGATTCAAACATAGATGTCATAGAACTTCAGGAAGATTTTGACAAACTTAATTCGTGGTCAGAAAAGTGGCAGATGCAGTTCAATGTAGATAAATGCAAGGTTCTGAAGCTCGGGAGTGTCCATAACCCAAGCACTTATAAGTTAAATAACGTAGAACTTAGCCATACAGATTGCGAGAAGGACTTGGGGGTGATGGTAAGCAGCAACCTTAAACCAAGACAGCAATGCCTAAGCGTACGTAATAAGGCAAATAGATTACTGGGATTTATATCAAGAAGTGTTAGCAACAGAAGTCCAGTCTCCAGTGGCGTAGGAAAGATTGTGCAAGGCTTGGGAAGAACGGGAAAAGGGCGTAGAATTTTGCGGAAATGAGGGTTTTTACTAAAAAAACACAGAAACTCGCCAGCTGAGAGAGCGGCGTTTTGTTTACACTGGGAACGCGTCTGAGAGCGTTGCTGACCGTGGCTTAGGAAGCGCAGACGGACACGGGGAAATTTCTACAGAAAAGGACTTTTTCAGAATGCCAGAAGTACTGCAAGAGACTGCAACAATTACTAAGATGTTACTTTACAGTTTTCAATGGGGGGGGAGTTTAAGATACTGGTGCTAATACAAAAAAATTAAATCACTGCTGAAGCTGGAGGAAGGGTGAAGATTGAAGGACGCAGGAACGAGGTCCTGGGAACACTGCAGTCTCCTGGCTTGGCTGGCTTGGGGACAACCACGATGGGTTCCCACGTGGTCAAGCCAGGCTGGCTTCTTTAGGAACTCGGTGAAAACAACACACAGGCGACGAGCTGGATATAGGGAGCGTAGAAACGTAGCAAGTAGTGGAAGTAGGTGGTTGGTGGTGTGAGGTAGGCAGGCAGGGCACCCTGAGGGTAGACACTCGTGGGCACAACACCAACACCCAAACGATCTCACCTCGCGTCTCTTGTAGCTGTAGGAAGGGCGTAGAGCTGCTGCTGGATGCAGAAGGGTGTAGGAGAATGCTGGAGAGTTGTAGAGTAGGAGATGAACACACACGTGACTGCTTCAGGCTGGAGAGCTGGAGATGACGCCCTATGTCCCGATTTTGTGGAAAAATCGTGGACGATGCGCTGACTCAGGCACCCACGAGACGCTAGAAGCTACGGATGATGCGAGAAGCCAGCAGATGACCTGGATATGACTGGCATGGTCGGATGATCGACTGGGCGGTGGGTCCCCTACACTACACTCTGCCGTGAACCACTGCTGTCACCACTGTTAAATCTAACTTCTTGGCTGCTTACTTTGGGCAGTAGAATGGTAGCGTAGGTGCAGAGATACGGCCGATGACTAGACTCAGTTTATTAATGGCAAGGTGTAGGTGTACACAGGGACAGAGCGTGAGGGGACCGGGAGCCAGTTCGTAGGGGAAGATGCTGCTTCAGTGAGGTAGGCCGTGTAAGTGAGGGAGAAGCATGGCTGACCAGCCCGACCTTGATAGGCCTATAGAGGGCAGCACCATAGTGCCGCGCAGTTTGAAACAACCTCTGGACAGGCTGTTTACATCCCTTACACTCGTCGTCCCTCACACTTGTCGTCCCTCACACTGGTCGTCCCTAACACTGGTCGTTCCTCACACTGGTCGTCCCTCACACTGGTCGTCCCTCACACTGGTCGTCCCTCACACTCGTCGTCCCTCACACTCGTCGTCTCTCACACTCGTCGTCCCTCACCATGGTCGTCCCTCACCATGGTCGTCCCTCACACTGGTCGTTCCTCACACTCGTCGTCCCTCACACTGGTCGTCCCTCACACTGGTCGTCCCTCACATTGGTCGTCCCTCACACTCGTCGTCCCTCACACTGGTCGTCGCCCACACTGGTCGTCCCTCACACTTTTCGTCCCTCACACTGGTCGTCCCTCACACTGGTCGTCCCTCACACTCGTCGTCCTTCACACTGGTCGTCCTTCACACTGGTCGTCCCTCACACTGGTCGTCCCTCACACTGGTCGTCCCTCACACTGGTCGTCCCTCACACTGGTCGTCCCTCACACTGGTCGTCCCTCACACTGGTCGTCCCTCACACTGGTCGTCCCTCACACTCGTCGTCCCTCACACTGGTCGTCCCTCACACTGGTCGTCTCTCACACTGGTCGTCCCTCACACTGGTCGTCCCTCACACTGGTCGTCTCTCACACTTGTCGTCCCTCACACTGGTCGTCCCTCACACTGGTCGTCCCTCACACTGGTCGTCCCTCACACTCGTCGTCCTTCACACTGGTCGTCCCTCACACTCGTCGACCCTCACACTCGTCGTCCCTCACACTCGTCGTCCTTCACACTGGTCGTCCTTCCCCTGGTCGTCCCTCACTCGTCGTCCCTCACACTCGTCGACCCTCACACTCGTCGTCCCTCACACTCGTCGTCCCTCACACTGGTCGTCTCTCACACTGGTCGTCCCTCACACTGGTCGTATTTCACACTAGTCGTCCCTCACACTGGTCGTCCCTCACACTCGTCGTCCTTCACACTGGTCGTCCCTCACACTCGTCGACCCTCACACTCGTCGTCCCTCACACTGGTCGTCCTTCACACTGGTCGTCCTTCACACTGGTCGTCCCTCACACTCGTCGTCCCTCACACTCGTCGACCCTCACACTCGTCGTCCCTCACACTCGTCGTCCCTCACACTCGTCGTCCCTCACACTGGTCGTCTCTCACACTGGTCGTCCCTCACACTGGTCGTATTTCACACTCGTCGTCCTTACACTCGTCGTCCCTCACACTGGTCGTCCCTCACACTGGTCGTCCCTCACACTGGTCGTCCCTCACACTGGTCGTCCCTCACACTGGTCGTCCCTCACACTGGTCGTCCCTCACACTGGTCGTCCCTCACACTCGTCGTCCCTCACACTCGTCGTCCCTCACACTCGTCGTCCCTCACCATGGTCGTTCCTCACACTGGTCGTTCCTCACACTCGTCGTCCCTCACGCTGGTCGTCCCTCACACTGGTCGTCCCTCACATTGGTCGTCCCTCACACTCGTCGTCCCTCACACTGGTCGTCCCTCACACTTTCGTCCCTCACACCTCGTCGTCCCTCACACTCGTCGTCCCTCCACTGGTCGTCCCTCACACTGGTCGTCCC
>WNWK01045832.1:0-14561 GCA_009830355.1 Cherax destructor | reverse complement strand
TAAATGCTTAAAATTGTCTTCGTCCATTATATATTTTTGTATGTCGTGCCGAATAGGTAAAAACTGGTAAAAGCAAAACTCATTAAAAATTAAGTCCTTTCTAAAATTTTTCTATTATTCGTTTAAAATATATTTTTTTTATGCTAGTAAAAAAATTAATAATTTTGTCCCAAAAAGAACCTTAAAAAACCCCAAATTATTCTAACAAGCGAAATTTAATTTAGCCTAATCCAACTAAATATTTTTTAGATAAGTTTACAATAATTTAATAATAAACAAACACCAATATATTTTTTCTTAAGTTCAGAATGATTTTTGCTTAATTATTGCACATAAAAATTTTTCCCTGTTATTCGGCAAGAAGAGGTTGGTATTTAAACCAAAATGGGTTTTTACCCATTCGGCACGACATATATATGTTAATGTGTATACGCTGGTATTCCAAACGGGAGGAGGAGGGGCACCTGATACTGAAGAATTGATGGCCAAGGGGGACTAAGGCGTCTCGGAATTTTGGCGGGCTTCTGGGGAGGTTTAAAATATCGGGGGGGATCGATCCCACCTAGAAGATTAATTGGTGTATATTTCGACCCCGGGGTCTCAAGGCCCCAAAAAATTTCTCTATGTGGATTTTATTAACACTGACAAGTGTTTATTACATTTTAGTACCTTATAAAATTATTTACAATTATCTCATTATTAGTTCTAAAATTTTATTAACAGAGCAACAAACACACACACGTGGGATTTTCACCTTCCCAAGAATTTGGCGAAAAAGCAAAACGGGATTTCCAACTGAGGGGAACCATAAGCTCGGTAGCACGGAACCTCCAATGGATTATCAAAGGATTCCTAGAAAAACTGGGGAAAAACTCCAGGGTCTTCAGCTTGTTTCTGAGTCCATGTTTTTGTGTGCATTTTATACACATACACCCGAGCGGGGGCGGCTGCTCGCGAGCGATCGAGCGAAAAAGAGGGGGAGAGAAACTAAAGAGAGGGAGAAAAGGGGGGGGAGAAGGAGAAACGGAGGAGGAGGGAGAAAGAGAGAGGGAGGGAGGGGGGAGGGAGGGGGGAGGGGGAGGGGGGAGGGAGAGAGGGGGGGGGGGAGAGGGAGGGGGGGAGGGGGAGAGGGAGGGGGAGGGGCAGAGAGGGAGGGGGGAGGCAAAAGGGAGGGGGAGGGGGGGGAGAGGGGAGAGAGAAAAGAGGGGCAAAGTTGCATCCTTGGGGCAAAATCTGACCCCAAACTGGCCAAAAGAACCACATTGTAAATCTTGTAAACAAGGCGGCCAGGAATCCAACAGCATTCGACATATCTCGCTTGCTCGACGGTAGAGGTTCGATTCTATACGAGGCACAAGAGCCACACTTTGAATATACTCCACTTTCCGGGGTTGCCTGCCAACTTTCTCATCTGCGACTGTTGACAGATTAGAAAAAGAGCAAGACGACCCCATCTCCCCGGGACCCAGCCTGCATAGATCTGTCATTTCAGTAGAGACTTCAACACCGGAGAGAGGGGGAGGCCTCCTGTCATGTACAACCTGGAGTTTACCGGGAGGGTATTCCGGGGATAAACCCCCCGCCGGGTCCACGACCAGGCCCCCCAGTGGATCGGGGGCCTGTTAACCGGGCTGTTACGGCTGGGCACATGCCCAAAGTATAAACCACAGCCCGGCTGATCCAGCACTAAGTATCTGGTCATTTTCCCTTTTGAAGGCAGCCACGGGCCTATTGGAAATTTCCCCCTTATGCATGGTGGGGCTGTTAAAAGTTTTGGGGCCCGGGGAGACTTATGACGTTTTCTTAGTGTACCAATGGCGCCCCTACTTTTCATTGGGGTATTTTGCACCGCCTGCCAAGTTTTTTACTTTCGTGGGGAGTGATTTGGGGCAGATTCGGGACCACCTTCAGGTTTTCCAAGTGTAGATTATGATATCTCTCTCGCCGGTTCCGGAATACAAGTCAAGTGCTTCCAACCCCAGTAGTTAGGTGTTTGATAGAACATATGTGTAGTGGTTCTCTGTACACTTTTTAGTTTGAATTTCACCGCTTTGAGATTTAATGTACAGCAGTATTCCAGCCTAAGAGAAAAGTGATTTGAAAAGGATCATTGGCTTGGATTCTTGTTTTGAACTTTTTCATTACCCATCCTATCATTTTCTTTGCAGTTGTGATCGTGGACTGTTGTGATACTTGAAAGTGAGATCCTCAGACTTTACCACTCCCAGGCCCCTCACATTATTTTTCGCCCTTTGTATGATCAGAGTTTGTAGTATACTCAGTTCTAGTTATCTCTCCATTTTTCCATAATGAAGTGTTGGAATTTTTTTCACTGAATATATTTTTAGTTGCCCATTGGAAAATTTGGTTTATATCTTCTTAAGAGGTTAATCGTGTCCTCAATATTTACAGTCTCATTCGATCTGT
Organism: Cherax destructor; assembly: GCA_009830355.1. NCBI lineage: Eukaryota > Metazoa > Arthropoda > Malacostraca > Decapoda > Parastacidae > Cherax > Cherax destructor. The sequence goes on along the minus strand of WNWK01045832.1, from coordinate 12,134 downwards.
ATCGTCTGCAAAGGATGACACGGTGCTGTGGATTACATCTCTGTCTACGTCTGATATGAGGATGAGGAACGGGGGAGGGGGGCAAGTACTGTGCCTTGTGGAACAGAGCTTTTCACTACGGCAGCTTCCGATTTAACTCTGTTGACTACTACTTTCTGTTCGATTGTTTGGGTTGAAGATCCACCTCCCACTTTGCCAGTTATTCCTTTAGCATTTTTTGTGCGCTATTACGCCATGATCCCCCTTGTCAAAGGCTTTTGCAAAGTCTGTGTATATTACATCTGCATTCTGTTTTTTCTTCCAGTGCATCCCAGACCATATCATAGTGATCCAGTAGTTGGAGAGGCAGGGCGACCTGCTCTGAACTCATGTTCCCCTAGATTGTGCATTTTTTGGAAACCCAAGTGATTTGCAATTGTGCTTCTTAGAACTCTTTCAAAGATTTTAATGATGTGGGACATTAGAGTTATTTCATGTTCTTATTGTTTTGCTGCCACCTTTATAGAGTGGGGCATATATGTTTTTTTTAGTGACTGGGAATTTACCCATGCTAAGCTCCTTCTCCATAGTATACTTAGGGCACGCGAAAGGGGTTTTTTGCAGTTCTTAATGAAAAAGATTTCCCCGAGTCTGGGCCTGGGGCTGAGTGCTGGGTATGTTGTCAATGGTTTTCCCAAAGTCTTGGGATTTAGGGAAAGTGGGAAATCTGGCATACATTGATGGAGTTTGGGCTCATTCATGAAAAATCATTTGGTTGTCGACCCAGACTGATTAGTGGCTCGTAAATACAGAGTCATACTGGGATTTCATATCTCACCATTTCTTTTTGTCATCTTTTTAAGTTCCATCTTGTCTGAGAAAAGGGCCCGATACAAGATGGGATTTGCCTTGTTTTGGCTTTAAAAAAGGAAATTTTCTTATTTCTTTAAATTTTCATAATCGTTTTTATTTTCTGCTCTCCGGGTCCAGAGCCCTTTTGTTCGATACTTTCCATTTCCCCTGGTCAGCGCTTCATTCCGTGTAAAAGATCTAGCGTTCTTGAGGAGTCCAGTGATTCTTCGTCTTCGTCGTCGTCTTTTTTCTTGGGAATATGCCTTGAACATATTGCAACTGCCAGGAAGTTGATCCTTTCAAGGCACTGGTTTGGATCCGTGTTATTTAAGATATCTTCCCAACATGTTTAAAGACTTGGTTTACCGGGCCCAGTTGATGTTCTTCTTGTTGAATTTGTATTTGGTGAAGACACCTTCACAGCTACGTATTTTTTGATCAGAATCCCGGGATGTAAGTCTGAACTTCAATTAGATTGTGATCGGAATTAGTTTTTTATATTGTTGGTTTCTTACCAGGTCCTCATTATTTGTGAAGATAAGGTCAAGTGTGTTTTCCAGTTTTGTTGGCTCCACTATCTGCTGACTTAGGGGGTGTTTATCGCAGAGATTTAGTAGCTAATGTGTGTGTGTGACCTTTTATCTGCGCTGCCTCCAGGGGTTGTTTCTGCTATAATATTATTTGTACATTTTCCATTTTGTATGCCTTAAGTTGAAATCACCAACCAGTAAGATGTTTGGGGATGGAGCTGGAAGCTTTCCAAATAATACATTTTCAGTAGATGTTCTTTGAACTGTTAGAAGGTTCATCTGGTGGCTTATATACAACCACTATGACTGGTTTTGGTTTTCGATCTTTATTGTTAAACTTCAACTACATCATTTGTGATGTTCACACTCCGTGCAGATGGGACTTGACATACAAGCCAACCTCCCTTGCCTGTTCTTTCTGTCGCATCTAAAAAGTTGTCCTATTTATCCATATTTCGTTGTCAAAGTGATCTTTTGGGGGGTCTCTGTGAAGGCGCAAACACGATTTAACCCCCTAGAAGTCCATAAAAAGGTTTTTGTTGTTGGTAGATGGGTTAAGGCCCCGATATTGCAAATATAAACGAGGTTGTATTGTGTGTTTGCTGGGGAGTTTTTTTAATGGAATAATAGTTGTGGTTCTCGAGGGGCCTGGGAGGGCCCCTGGTTGTGCCTCCAGCAACAAGGCTCCCAAAGGGGGTGGACTATTTTTATTTCCCTTATTTTTTTTCTTCGTTTCCTGACACTAAAAAACACTTGGAGTGGGGTTGTTGTAACTACTAGTGTTTGTCTTATGAGGGCTGTACCCCCTGGTCCCTTTTAGATGGTATGCAGGGCTCTTTTTTTAGCACTGTTTTGGAGGACCGAAGAGTGGCACATTTCTGGGTGAAAGAATTTACAAGGGAGGACATTTTGGGATGCTCAAAATTGCATGTCCCATTTGTTTTTCCTTTTTCCATGCTTACAGATGCCTATAGAATTTTCACAATTTTGCTTTTGGTTGGGTAAATTTTTGGAAGTGTATTCTCAATTTGTGAAGTTTCTAGGGCTGCACTATAATCCTCGTTCCAAGCCAGGGCCACCCCGTCCGCTTCCGGGGGCCCTTTCCGTAGAAGAAGACCTTCCACTACATCTAAATGTGGGCTATGGTCTTATGCAATGATGGTTGTATATTTGGGAGTGGTGACTGGTAGAGTCCAGAGAGTCTAGACTGGCACTAAGGCTGGGGGCTGATCTGAGTCAGCACTGGGGCTGGGGGGGGGGGTGGGCCCCCGCCCGCTGTGGGCAGTAGCGCTAGGACTGGGGGAAAAGGGGCTGGGTTTGTACTATGTGTGTGTGTTGGTTAACTGCATTTTTGTTTCCTGTTATTTTTTTGACTATAAGTTCGAGTCATCTGTTGTGGTTGGGTCAAGGCCAACATTGTCAAAATACCCCATTTTGGGTCCCCTCCGAGGACAGCGAGAAGTGAGCTTCTACACAACAAGACGGACATCAAGCAACAACTTACTCTGTTTTTACCTTTTTCCAGAACATCACTTCATCAGAGATCCTTTATTCCAAGGAAGACCCGAGTCTGGAACATGTTCACAGCATAATGATATTAGGGGGATAGTTGATCAAATGAAAATGCTGGCCCACAGATGGCCCAACTTCATCCTGTTTCCTACTTGTAGTTTCATAACAATAAAAGGCTTCCAAATCAGGTGGAGGTAAACTCTTAGTTGTCAGTAAAGTTAGGAACCCCTTTAAATTGTCAATAGCTTGTCAATAAAGTTAGGGGTCCTAACCCAAAACCCTTTTCAAACCCTGTATAAAAAAAGAGAGAGAAAAGAGAGAGAGAGAGAGAGAGAGAGAGGGGAGAGAGAGACGAGGGGGAGGGGGAGAGAGAGAGAGAGAGAGAGAGAGAGAGAGAGAGAGAGAGAGAGAGATTGTCATCCCTATTTAGAGGTAGATTCCCGTTTTCTTTATTAATATATTTACATTCGAAAACTTAACAGACTGGTGAGACCCCCCAGGGGAAAACAACAGACAACACCTAGTCCTGGGTGAACAGGGTTGGTAGAAGACTTTCCCATACACCCGTCTTACCCGGGGGTTAAACTTAGTTTTTGGGTTTTGGGAAAACTATGACCTTTTAGTCCCCGGGGGTGCCTAACTAGTTTCTTTTTCCAACTCAGAAACAGTAACCTGAAAACTGTAACTACCTATCGTTTGATGGTCCCAGATATGGGGGAAGGCACAGCCCCCGGGCCGGTTACGGGCCTGAACTCCGATTGATGGGTAATCAGTCAAGTTCGTTCTAGCAGCACGCAGTCCCAAAGGCAAGCAACACAACCCGGCTGATCAATAACTCGAGGACCTTCCAAGAAACAATCCTAAATCCATGGTAAAACCACATAAAGGAGATGGAACATACATTGATCGCAATGAGTGAAATACTGAGGTTACAATATAACTCTGTTCAGTGAACCAGACTGACGTGGAGAATGAGTTTTTCATCCATGAATAAGGCTTAAAACACACCCTACATCTCCAAATTTTTCTGATGTAGCCCTATCCCTAGATGATTTTAAAGAACACATTGATAGTATACCCAAGCATTCTTCCCCTAGACCAGACTCGTGGAACTCCATATTCATCAAAAAATACAAGAAACCATTATCTCAAACTTTTAGTATTTTATGAGAAAGGAGCCCAGCCGTAGGTGTCATCCCACAGTTATTAAAAACCGGCGATATTGCTCCATTTCACAAAGGTAGCAGTAAAACAATCGACAAAAACTATTGACCAACAGAGTTAGCTTCACACAGTACCAAAATCTTTGAACGGGATCTAAGAGGCAAGATCGCCAACCACATGGAATCACATTTTGACATCCAGGGTTTAAAGCAGGTCGCACCTTCAAAAAACTACGCCCATAGTGTGATAGTGCACAAAATGCGTGCGGAAGAAATAACTGGAAAAGTAGGCAGATGGATATTTAACAGAGAGAAGCAGTAGTAAACAGAGTGAAGTCCCTGACTTTTTATCATTCTTATATCCGACATAGACAAGAACATAACATCCTCTGCTGATACTACCAAAATGAGTAGAGTCCGTCGAATACACAGCTAATTTTAAGCCAACCGTTGCCAACCGTGGTTCGGTTGGCAACGCATTAAGCTACGTATTGCTGTGGTTCGATTCTAGGCATGGGCATGTTCCTTACACCTGCTGCCTCTGTTCACATAGTGGTAAGACGGTATCTGGGTGTTAACCGACTACTATAGTAAATCATAGACAGAGCTCTGTTTTGAAATGAGCTGAGGTAGTATAACAGCTCTTAGCCTGTAAAACTGATTTGTATAAAAAAAAAGGTCTCTCAATGGCCCTCAGACTATAATATGATGTTCGATGAGGACAAATTTTAAATGCTCCGCTATGGAAGCATCGAAGAAATAAAGAATGAAACAGTACAGGACAAACTGAAAAAAATATTTAATAGAAAGTTTTATGTGCGAGAGTTGGGAGTGATGTCAGAAGATCTCATATTCAAGGATCACAACAATGTTGCTACTGCCTATCGCAAGGAAAATGATAGGCTGGATAATTAGAACGTTTCAGACACGAGATGCTGAGACGATGATGATACTCTTAAGTCACTTCTCTCCAGGCTGGAATGCCGCGGTACACTATTGGCCCCCTTCAAGGCAGGCGAAATTTCTGAGCTAGAAAACGTACAGAGAACTTCGACTACGAGAATACAATCAAACAAGTGAACTACTGGGAACTCTTGAAAGTCTCTTGAATTGTACTCACTGAAACGTAGGCGAGAAAGGTACATCATAATTTATACCTAGAAAATTCTGGTGGGACTAGCCCCAAACGTACACGCCAAATCCCACGTATGAAAGCAAGAGACTTGGCAGAGGGCAAGGCACCGCGAAAAAAAGGGGAGCGCCATGAGTACAGTGAAACTGAACTCAGTATCAAGGGCCCCCTTTTTTCAACGCCCCCCTTTCGTGCATAAGGGAAATTTATCAGCAAACATTTACCTTTTTTAAAGAGCAAACTTGATAAGTACCCAAATCAGCCCCCCAAACCCACTGTATGAGGGTTGGATGTGGGGCCATCACTCGGGATTTTCCCTAACATTTTAAATTCCATTTATTCTGTGCCCTTGTCCCCATCTGTCTCACGTCAGTCTTTTCCTACTCACCCGGGGTATATTGCCCGGGGATGAGATCTCCCAGGAACCTTCCTTTTTTAAAAAACTTTAGGCTCAATTCATTTGTTTTTTTCCCTTAATAAATTCCCCTCGGTTGGGGAAAGGGCCTTTGTTGCAATCCTCTTGAGTTACTCGAGCTTCTGTATTTGTTTGGTCAGGGGTTTTCATGCTGGCGCTACGTATTTTGTCACCCCGACTTTGCACTCACCTACACGGGGAAGTGAATGTGCTCATCCTTCAGCCCGGGGTTGTGCTGGTTGTCTTTTGTTGGTAATTCCTCTTGCCCTGACCGGTTCTAAATTTAGTCTTTTGATTCCTGTCGATTCTTGTAAACCATAAATGGAGTCATCTGCAAATTTTTGGTTCCAAGTCTTTCCCAATCTTACCACCTCAATTAAAAACTACTTTTGGTACCCCTGTCCTTTTACTTCATACAAAAATCACTCTTAAGGCCGGGAAAATTTAGATCTGGATTTCCAGAACTTACACGACCCCATTAAGTGAAAAAAAAAAAAGGGAAAAGCTAAAATTCCTCAATTTTATTTCTTTAGAAAATATATAAAAAAAAAAAAAAAAAAAATTAACACTCCCGACCCACCCTTCTGCATAAGGGGAAACCCAGACCCAATAGCTGTTTGCAAGACGGGAAATTGATAAGTGCATTAAGTCAGTTCCTGATCGGTCGGACTGTGGTGCATCCGTTGGATCACGCAGCTAGCACCCCCATACCTTTTAAACCTTTGAAGAGTTTCGAGAGTTTTTCTACTTCAACCAGCAATAAGATCATCGACAGGGAAGGTTTGGTCTGGGACCAGGTCCGGGGGCATAACCCTCCCAATCATCTTCAGGTAAGTATCGGATACAAAATTCTAAAGAAGCATAATCGCTCCTAGTCCCCCCTAGGATTTCCATAATTTACACCTGGGGAAAAATTTTAGAGGAACTAGTCCTAAATCCTCCCTACGAAAGCAAAAGACTCGACAGGGGTGCAACATCCCATCAATGAAAAGCAGGGGTGTCGTGAGCAATAAGAGACAACACAATAAGTGTCAAAGCCCAAGACATTCAACTGCCTCTCAGCATATATGAGGGGGATTACTAAAGACCCCTGGCTGTCTTCAAGAGGGGGATGGATAGCACCCCAAAATCAGTGCCTGACCAGCCGGGTTGTGGTTCTACAATGGATTGGGTGGGGCCCAAAGTAACAGCCTGGTTGGTCAGGCCCCGATCCACCGGGGTGCCTGGTCATGGACCCGGGGCCCTGGGGGCTGACCCCCCGAAAACCCCCCCCAGTTCCAGGTACCCTGAAAATCAAGGATAAAACGAATGCTAAAGATAAATCAGTAATTAAAAAAAAATAGAGGGTGACTCGAACCTACAAAAGGGGGCCCCAACGCTGTAACCGTGCCAGGGAGCACTGGGCTTGTATATGCATGCCCCAGGTTCGAGTCCCAGTCTTTTCTTCCGTTTATTCATTAATAGTCGTTCATTAAGACTTATCCTGAGTTTATAACTCAAAAAGAAAAAAAACTTTCAACAATATAAGGAGAAACTAAGACCTTTCAGGAGAGAACTAGTCTGAGACGGGGCCTCCCTTTTTCCCTTTATTTTGAAGAGTTTCGAGAGTATTTTTCTGAGCCCGGCCGGGCCAGGCTCGTTGGTGCTTGCCTGGTCAACCAGGCTGTTGCTGCTGGAGGCCCCGCCCCACATATCCATCACAGCCTGGTTGATCTGGACCTTGTGAAGATATTTGTCCAGTTTCCTTGAAGGCTTCCACTGGTTCCACCCGTGTTTCGGATATCTTCAAGATGTTTTGAGACGATCCGGGCCCGAGGGTTTCCCCGAAATAGGGTCATTCGAATTTTTTTTTCCTTCCTCAATTGTTTTTTCCCCCTGGGCTCGTTAGTTAAAAACGAAGAGATGAAAAATAAACCCCATTGAAGAGGGGGGGGGATCCCCGAACCATCAAGATGGGGAATACCATAGACACCTTAATTTAACAGAATCAACGGTATTGAAAAAAAAAAATGATATACGGGGTACAGTGAAGTGGTGCTGATTTTTAAAAAGAGTCACGAGGGATGGGGTTGATGGCCACTCGTCACCCTAAAGCCCACACCCCACTGTCCACATACCCCACCCCCCGCCCACCTGATAAAGATCGGACAAAACCCCGAAAAAAACATCGACCGGGGAATGGCCAGTTCCGCAACCCCGGCCATGAAAATCATAACTTGAATTATATCACAACACTGCCCCCCTTCTTTTTTTCCCTCCTCCTCCCCTCTCCCCCTCTCTCCTTCACCCCTTTATTCTCTTTGTTTTACCCCATTTCAACTCATCAATTCTTGTTCAGTGAGCACTTTATTTTCACCATCGTTCCCTTTAACCACGTCTTCTTGAGTGACTGGGGTTATCCAGCAGTCCTTTTTTGGGACTGACCCGCACGAATGGTTACCCCATGGTAAACTATAGGAAAAATCTAATTTTTACCATTTGCTTCCCTTGACCCTTTCTTGTCTGCCCTTTATTCCCCCAGTTTCTTTTCCCTTTTCCTTTATCTATTGATCCCTTTTGATAAACCTTTGATGAGTTTCGAGAGCGTTTCTACCCCCGGAGACCCCTTAGGTCAGGTTTGTCTGGTGCTTTTCGGGTCAACCAGGTGGCCTTTGGGACACATATCCGTGAAGAGGGGGGGAAAAAGCAGGGGTGGGTGAGGCGGGGAGAGGGAAAAGGGTACAAGCAGGGGGGGGTGAGATAGGGGAGGAGGGGAAGGGGGGGAGATGAAGGGGAGGGTTGGGAGGAAGGAAAACGGCCTTAATGGGGCACCGGTGGCGCAACGTCCAGTTTTTGCTTTTCATCAGTGCCGTAAACTTTTACTCGCACCCGCCAAGACCCCCCCCTCCTATAAAAGCCCACCACCGGGAGCCACCAACCCACTATGCTGCACCACCACCATCGACAGTCACCACACCTACCATGTGCTCATCACCACCGGGAGTCACCCCCCTACCATGCTGACCACCCCCGGCAGTCACCACACCTATGCTGCCCACCACCACCGGCAGTCACCACACCTACACCAAGCTGCACCACCACCGGCAGCCACACCTACTATGCTCCTCCACCACCATCAGCAAACCCCCACACCTACCATGCCCACCACCACCGGCAGTCACCACACCTACTATGCCCCCCACCACCGGCAGCCACCACACTTACCATGCTGCACCACTAGCAGCAGCCACCACACCTACCACGGCCCAGCACCGGCAGCCACCACACCTACCATGCTGCTCCACCACCGGCAGCCACCACACCTACCATGCTGCACCACCACAGCCAACACTTACCATGTGCTCCACCACGGGAGCCACCACACCTACCATGCTGCACCACCACCAGCAGCCACCACACACCATGCTGCCCACCACCGGGAGCCACCACACCTACCATGCTGCACCACCACCAGCAGCCAACACTTACCGTGCTCCACCACCCAGCCACCACAAAGCCACCACCACCAGAGACCAATTCCAGCTGCCCCACCACCGGGAGCCACCACCCTACCATGCTGCACCACCACCCAGCCACCACACTTACCATGCTGCTCCACCACCAGCCACCCACCACCATGCGACCACCACCAGAGCCACCCACCTACCATGCTGCAAACTTCCAAAGGGGTGGGAACAACATGACGTTCAATGGTGGAAAGGGATGGAAAAAAGAAAAATAAAAAACATATATACCGCAAAAGGGTCACCACAAAAACGAAAGGAACACGTAAAGGACTTGGGAATTAGTTCGACTTTTTTAAAACCAAAAAGACAAAGATCACAACAGCCAGGAAGAAGGGGGGGGTATTGAGAATTTTAAAACAAGGGAAATAATGCCGATGGTGACACTCTTCAAACGCAGTTCCCCCCACTTAGAAATGTCAGTGCTGAGGCCCGTTAGGGGAGGAGAAAACAGAGCTAACAAACGAGATCGTTTACGGCCACATTGAGCCATTAAATATCTAAAATTGGGAACGCCTTCAAGTCTTTTAAATTTCTCATTGGAGCGGGGAGAGAGAGACATGATAAATATACTTGGAAAGTACTTGAGGGCCTGGTCCCAAATCTGCACACTGCCATAAAACATTGGGGTGGGGAAAATTAGAAAGGAAAAAAACCCAGTGAGGAGCAGGGGGGGTGGGGACAAAAGAGCACTGATTAAATCCGGGGGCCCAGACTATTCAACATCTTAAGAAGATATCCGAAACATCGCTGGGAAACCGGGAGTTCAAAAGGGAAAATGGCAAGACTTTATTGGGGGCCGATCAACCAGGTGGATGGATATGTGGGGCAGGGAGGAAAAAAGCCGGGTTTACCAGGGGACCAGACGAGCCCGGGCCCCCGGCCCGGGGTCAAAAGAGATACCTTTAAAACCTTCAAAAGGATATAAAGGTACCATGCTGCCCACCACCAGGCCACCACACCTACCATGCTGCTCCACCACCGGCAGCCACCACACCTACCATGCTGCACCACCACCAGCAGCCACCACACCACAATGCTGCTCCACCACCAGCAGCCACCACACCCACCCTGCTGCTCCACCACCAGCAGCCACCAACACCATGCTGCACCAGCACCGGCAGCCACCACACCTACCATGGTGCTCCACCACCGGCAGCCACCAACCTACCATGTGTTCCACCAGGGAGAAAATCTACCATGCTGCACCACCATAAGCAGCCACCCCCACCATGCTGCTCCACCACCGGCAGACCCCACATCTACCATGTGCACCCCCAAAGCAGCCACCAACCTGCCATGCTCCAAAATTGCACCACGTCAAATGCCCACCACGGCAATCACCAAACCTACTATGCACCACCGGACACCCACCATACCCCCCTGAAACCAACCCCCAACCTACCAGATCCCCCATGGACATCCATACTGAAAAGCACCATTAGCAGGGGGATGGTGGAGTAGGCCCACCCCCGAGACCCTTTTTGGGTACTGGAGGGGTTTAAAGAAACTTGCGAGTCCACAACGAAGATCTTTAATAAGTCGCAACGACATGGCAACTACAAGATGGTGAAGATCGTTAATCTAACTTTATTTTTAAGAGGGGAATAAACAGGGTTTGCCCCACAGGCCAGTATCACAGGCATCCTGACTGCAGTTTAACGAAAAATTTACTGGAGATCGAGATTTTTTGAAACCTCCAAACCCGGCACCAAATACTTTTGTTTGGGCCCAATTTGAGACAATTTAAGAGGAAGAATGTAGCAAGGACTGTAAGTGAAGTGTGTGTTCCGGGAGATATTTAAGGAACAGTTTGAATAACATAAAAAAACCCCTCTGGAAAATTTGTTTTAAACTAGGTTTTGCTGGAACCGACCAGACTGCAAAACCCCCTAGACATTATATTTAAGAACTGGCAGCCCCCTGCCCCCAAAATATCGAAGACTGAAGTCGACCACAAAAAAGACTTCTGACTTGCATTAACAGGAAACACGATCAACCATGAAGGTAAATTAATCAATTTAATTTGAAGAGTATCAACTGGGGGGAAAAAAATTTTTGTTTTTAAAAGATACGCGGGAAAAGACCACTACGATGTTTCAGTCCAAGGGTCATGATTTTCGTCTTTGAAAGTTTTTGAATCGATTTATAAAGCCAAAAGGGAACGTTTACAAAATTTAAAATACCCAGATTTTTTTTTCGTGTCAAATTTTTCGTCAAAGATTTGGGGGTAAACATCCTGTTTGACGAAAATACTGAGTTTCATGAGAGATGAGATTGGTTCGGGGGAACCGATAGTCATGGACAAAGGTATTTACACTTTCCGACCAATAACTGATCCACAAACAATAAGAAAAAGCAAGAATGAAACTTAAAGGTACCTCAAGGGAAAAGGAGTCCCTGCAAGACATGACTGATATAACAAAGGAAGTGTATTGATGGGAAAGGGTTAACAAACTGTGTTGTAAAAACCATGTACTAGAGCTATACCGTTTGAACATTGTTGAATCTAGTGTTCTGTCGGCCAGGCATAGACCCGGCTTCTTTTTGGCCTGATCACTCAGCTGTTGGGATTAGCGTCACCAAAAGAAGTCTTGGGGCCCTTTTAATATTAAATTACATCTTAGTGTATATTGCACCATTCTATTTCAATAAGGGCATTTTGTACAGGCTGTGAGGTTTATCGGTTGCGAAATGGCATAAACAGCCTGACTGTCAGGCTACAAACAGGGGGGAAGACTTTTAACACTATCAACAGGTAGAAAACACCCGCTCCAATTTTTTGCCCCGCTCCACCACCACCCGTCACTGCCGAATTCCTTCTTCATCGTCGCGTCACGAACGCCTTCTTCCCTTCCAAGATTTAAATCAGATAAGTCACTCTTCAAAATTCAGTCAATTGAGGTTTTAGGAACAACGCACGGCTATGACATCTTTATAAATGACCAGGCAATTATGCCTCTAATTAATAATTTTTTACAAGAAATTTATGCTGGGGGCGATGACCTGCCGAAGAACCACAGTCAACAACAGCTTCAAGAGGTTTTA
>WNWK01045831.1:0-14561 GCA_009830355.1 Cherax destructor | reverse complement strand
ACGATGGATACCTCATTACATTTAAAACAAGGGGGAAGGTAGATTTCAAGAATTACTGGCATGGTCGTCGGCACCACAGACTGGGCATTCGGCCCTGGACCTGCAATATTTCGCTGTATGACCAAAATGTCAGCAGTTTCTACACTGTTGCGGTGTAGGGGTCACCTTTCGAACTTGTAAACGGTGACCTGCAATGTAGACCGAGGTGGAAGTTCACAGCAGTCAAATGTTAAACGAGCTATATTGCGAGGATAACATCTTCGCTAATGAGCAGGGAGGACAAAGTGTCAACTTTAAGGTCTTGGAGCTCAAGCTGCTCCAGAATGTCATCACCAAATGTCTGGAAATTCCGTTGGACAATGGTGTGGGGTAAATGACAGTGCCACTACAAGAATTGAGAGAATGATGCTTGTCAATAGTGATAGGAATAGTATCTATGGTCGTAAGGAGAGAAAGATCGCGAGCTTGGCCATCATTCTGGACCATGATGATGCGAGTGCCGCTCTTGAGAGCGTGAAATGAGATATCTTTACCTTCATGGCGTAGGAGAGCTTTACCAATACTATGATCAGAAAGATAGGCAGTTGGAGTAGTCGGTCTTAGAGTAAAAACTTTGTCCATTGAGTAGTGTGAAACAAAGTGTTAAGGGGAGTGCGTGATGTGCTGATCGTTTCTGAGATGAATGAGAAGGAAGAGTCGAATCTTCATGTAAGGGTCTTGGTCCATAGAGGGAGAAACCGGAATCAAGGTCAGAGAGGAGCGAAAGTCAGACATGTCAAAAGGGTCGGTCGGAACCCCAGTACCTGAACCAGGTGACGAACTGGCACCAGCAAGAGGTACAAGGGTATTGGAAGTGTTTGAAGAGTTGTCCATTAACGAGGTAGGGTCAGAACTGGGTGCGGTATCAGGAAGGGGCCCGGGGGTAGTAGGTTCATGGATTGGGTCAGCCATGGTTAGGTTACTTCTTTCTTTTGTTTTTAAGAAAAAAGAAAGAAGAAAATAAAATAAAAGAAAAAAGAATAAAAGAAAGGGAGAATGTGAAGGAATAGCTCCTAGGAGGAATGAAAGGGGCGTAAATCCCCCTCCGCGCCCAAGAGGACCTCAACATCGCAAGTAGTGCAGATGCTGCATGGAACCCGTGACATACCCTACCCTTCATGTCAGTAAACCAGCAATCCGGGATAGCAACCTCACATCCACCGAGCCACCTCGGCGGACAAAAGAGAGAGCGGCAGGATACCTGCCACAAAGCATACATCCTTCAGTTACCAACCCCGGAATACGAAAGATACACCCATCGCCCGAAAGATACCCAAAGCCACCCCCGGGAGACCGGAGGCGTCTTTACCTCGACAAGGAGCCCCCCTTAAAAAGGGTCTCCTACCGAGGTAGGGTGACCCAAAAAGAAAAACCACTTTAACCATCACTGACTTGCCAGAGGGGTACAGTTACTACAGAAAAAGCTACAAATATCCCCACTCCTCTTTCACAGTGTAGGCACTGTACATCTCACCTCGAGGACTCAAGTCCGGCTAACTGGTTTCTCTGAATCCCTTCACAAATGTTACCTTGCTCACACTCCAGCAACACATCAAGGCATTAAAACCGTTTGCCTTTTAGACTATTCTCTATTTGCTTACAGACATCACGTTCTTTGTCTCTACAGACTCCTCAGTGCACCACTCACATTTTTCTTCTCATCAATTCTATGGTTCACATCATCTTTCATAGACCCATCTGCTGACAAGTCCACTCCCAGATATCTGAACACATTCACTTCCTCCATACTCCCTCCCTTCAATCTGATATAGAATATTTAATTACTTAAAGTTTATGTTACTCTTGTCAAATTGCTCTTTCCAATGGTCGCTTTTAATTTCCTTCTTTTACGTACCAACCAAATTCGTCCACTAACCTTTACAACTTCTCTTTAGAATCACCCAAAAGCACAATATTGTCAGTCAAAAGTAATTGTGACAATTCCCATTTTGTGTTAGATTCTTTTTTTTCCAATCCATCCCCTCCCTCCAACACCCAAGCATTCACTTCTCATACATCCTATCTATGAATATATTGAACAACCATGGTGACATCACACATCCTTGTCTAAGGTCTACTTTTCCTGGAAAATAATCTCCCTCTCTCCTACACACCCTAACATGAGCCTTCCTATCCTCGTAAAAACTCTTAACTGCTTTCAGTAACTTACCACCTATACCATACACTTGCAACATCTGCCACATTGCTCTCCTATCCACCCTATAGTATTCTTTTTGCAAATCCGTAAATCTAACGAAAACGTTTTTACATATAACCAAATACTGTTCACTTACATACTTCACTGTATAAATTTCCCTACTCTTTCTAGAACCTCTTTGTTCATCTGAGATTTGCTCTCCGTCTTACCTTTAATTCTTTCAATAATAACTGTACCACCCACCAGTTATAATCAACAGGCCTATTCCTTATAATTCTTACAATATCTTTTGCCTCCTTTTCCTTTATACAAAGGGACAATGCTTTCTGACAATCCCTAGGTACCTTCCTCTCTTTCATTAATTTATTAAATAAAAACACTAACCACTTCAAAACTATATCCTCACCTGATATAAACATTTCTGTCTTGATCCCATCAATCCCAGCTGCTTTACCCCCTTTCATTCTACTCACAACCTCATGCACCTGCCTCACACTTATATCTGCCTCTTCTTCACACCTCCCTGGCCAATGAAAGAAATCACAGCCTCCCTATCTTCATCAACATTTAACAGTTCCTCAAAAATTTCCCTCCATCTTCTCGATACTTCAAACTCTCCATCTTATGATTCTCCTCTTCTGATTTTAACTGTCAAGTAAATTCGCAAGACTCCAAGTGGACATAAATCAAGTCTTCAAATGGGCCACTCAAAACAATATGAAGTTCAACGACGAGAAATTTCAACTACTCAGATATGGAAAACTTGACGAAATTAAAAATGTATCAAGGTATACGACAAATTCTAACCATACAATAGAGCGACAAATAAATTTGAAGGACCTGGGAGTAATAATGTCAGAGGATCTCGCCTTCAAAGACCACAACAACGTATCTTCCTCATCTTCTAGAAAAATGATAGGATGGATAATGAGAATCTTCAAAACTAAGGACGCTAAGCCCATGATGACACTTCAAATCACTTGTTCTCTCTCTAGGCTGGAATACTGCTGTACACTAACAGCCCCTTCAAGGCTGGCGACATTGCAGACCTGGAGAGTGTACAAAAAACTTTCACAGCACACATAAGTAGGATAAAGCTCCTAAATTACTGGGAACGGTTGAAGGTCCTTGATCTGTATTCCCGGGAACGCAGGCGAGAGAGATACATGATAATATACATTTGGAAGGTTCTGGAGGGATTGGTACCAAACCTGCACACGAAAATCACTCCCTATGAAAGCAAAAGACTCGGTAGGAGATACAACATTACCCCGATGAAAAGCAGGGGCGCCACGAGTACATTGAAAGACAACACAATAAGTGTCCAGGACCCAAGACTGTTCAACTGCTTCCCCGCATACATATGGGGGATTACCAATAGACCCTTGGCTGTCTTCAAGAAGGCACTGGACAGGCACCTAAAGTCAGTTCCTGACCAGCCGGGCTGTGGTTCGTACATCAGTTTGCGTGCAGCCAGCAGTAACAGCCTGGATGATCAGACCCTGATCCACCATGAGAAGTGGTCTCTGATCGAGCTGCGAGGACGTTGACACCCGAAACCCTCTCCACGTAAACTCCGTGTAAACCCGTGAGAATAGAACATTTTCAATGTATATACCAAAGTATATACAATGTATATACTAAAGTATATACAATGTATATACCAAAGTATATACAATGTATATACCAAAGTATATACAATGTATATACCAAAGTATATACAATGTATATACCAAAGTATATTATAGAAACTTGTTTTGGGACTGCCTTCTTGTAAGCTGCACTTTGAGCAAGCACTGTTGACACCGACACTCTGAGACACTTCTCTCAGACTTACAAGTGGATATGGGACAAATTTCTAGCTAACTGCAGTAAAGGGAATTCCACACCGCTTACACGATACTGAAAGGGTTTAACTTACTTGATGTAGTGGCTAATCTTTAACCCCCTCCAAACACCATGTGCAGGGAAGATTCTTAATCTGCAAATTGAGTGGTATTAGTGTCTTGTATTAACTCAGAATCCCCAGCCCTAGGGTGTATCCTCCAAGCAATATCTAAACAGTATGAGACACTAGCTTCCAGACTTGAACTTAAGAGACAACGCTGGTACATACCAATACAAAAGCGTCCGCCCGCTTAAGACCCACAGAAAACTCACTAACGTTTCCCCAGAAAACTGGCCAGATACTGAGAGAAAGAAAGTCTAGTCTTACTGCAATAGGTCTGGATGGAGAGAGATATCCGCGCTACTCGGGATCTCTCCTCCGGGGCCCCAGGACAGTTGTTGAGTCACGTGGGGAATGCTGCTTGTTCACAGCACTTGTTCTCTGGTTGAAGTCCAGTCTGGTAAGAACGCAGGTCATGCGTCGTGAGTCTCACACTGCTTGACCTCCGCAAGGGATTGCCATTTCTCTTTGGCAAATATAACCTAATGCTCGCCTATTTAAGGCTTATATCTACCTATATGAAGGTGCTAGAACTACATTATCAATAATCCTACTATTAGTTTCTAACTGTACAAACTTGCCTAGTTGTTCCTAGGAGAATAAATCTATCAATTAAAATGTACACAATTGTTACCTTTGACAACTTGAATGTGTGTGTTTTTGTTGGGTGTGTGGGTTCATGAACTCCGAGGGCCGATCCGTGGTAGGTTAAGGCTCCAAACGGCTCACTTACCCTGTGGAACTTGAGTGACTCAAAAAAGTTTTCACATACTATATACAATGTATATACCAAAGTATTTACAATGTATATACAATGTAGAAATGCTCCAGGTACTTGGCATTACATGACAAGATATAAACTGCATGTATTGAAGACTGGTAAACACTCTTCTTATTGTATTATAATACAAACACTTTCTAGCCTTCAACATTTTATAATGATGAATATATATTTTAAATAATATACATTATAATACAACTTTTAGTCTTCAACATAGGTATACATTCTGTCATGAATACTGTGGGGAATTGTGACAGATTGTCTTTCTGGGACACCGCCACTTGCAACAATCTCCAGGGGAGATGACTGACTAGTATAATTTTACCGCAGTCACTCCCGTGAGGTCTGTGAAAAACTTTACCCACTCCTGGTCGCACCCGAGGGGTTCCTTCGATATTCTCACACTCGCCCCACTACACTCTGGACCAGTGTAAATAAATTTGAAGAGATTATAATAATAAGTATGGTATGATTAAATTTTAGTGGACTGTATAGTTTAGATATAGGATATAGGACTGATTGAGAAGGAGGAGAGAGTACAAGTAATTAACATTCACTCACCCCTTATCTGCGTCTTGGGGTTCACTGGAGATCTTCATTATTCCCACCGCAGACACACAATATCTCAAAAAGTAGTTAGACTGTTGGGTTTAGTCCTGACTCTTTCTCTTCTACTTAAGCTCTTCCTCTCACCGGCTATTCTTCTTCTGTCCCCACTTCCCCCTCGCCCCTAGTGGGTCCTTACCTGAGAGTCTGAACTAATTAACTAACAATATCTCAACATACCTACTGGCCAGCTAGTACAAGGATAATGTACATACTTATGGGGGGGAGGCTGCATTCTTGTTGATGTGCTTCGATAGATCTTGTGATCTTGCACAGTCGATATAGTTCGTCCGTCAAGATGTTAATATGGGTTGTCCTGCCGAGTCAAGGAAGATTAATTTCCTTGAGCTCTTTTACGCCCATGTGACCGGGCGTTACTTAACATGTGGTTGGTCAGGGTAGCAATTCATATCCTCTCGCTTTTTCCCCTTATTACAGTTTATACGTATAACTTTACACACTATGTATATCATGGCTTAATGCCCCACTAGTTTATACACATTCACTGTTTCGATACTTGTATCGCAAAGATAAAGGTAAATCATCCCCTCCATATCCAACATGGCAGTCTGGGGATGGCGTCCCTACGCAAGACGCACCCGGTATATTCACTTCCAATTATTTGCAAATCTGCTTCACTAGATTCAACTTCTCACCGTATTCATTAGTACATTTCAGTCTCTTCTATTATGAAAACCACCCAGAATCAAGGTTTCCGACCGTATCTTGTCGTGTCACTGTATTACTATAACTCGAATTAGGCCTAACTCTCGATACCCTATTAGACCGGGATCACATGTTGTTTCATCAAATTGTCGCCCGAATATCGGAATTTCCGGACCGAATGTCCACGAATTACACGTCGCACACTTTGATATCACTCTATATTATGAAGTGAAGTAATTAAGTCCGGTCTGGCTGACGCAATCTCCAAATTCCCAAAGACATCCCATCAGATATCTGGAGTTTAGGCCTCTCCACGCGTGACTGTCCTCACCACTTGAATCCGCGTCTCCCCTCCACTCGCACCTCTGACCACGCTTATCCGATGGTTCTATCTTCATACCCACATAAACGTTAAGCCACCAGCAGTACATTAAAGATATCTATTCATATTGGAAAGTTTATCAATTACAACTTTCGGAAAATACCAATAAAGTGGTCTCTCGGTTTTCTTGCATCTCCATCTCTGGGTCTGAAATAGACTAACCTACATGACATTATTTGTTAAGGAAGTAAATTCGTTCAGTAATGGCACTTGAGCAGCATTCTGGAACGAATTTTCGGCAAAAACCGAGGGACCATTGTATTTTCCACACTGCGGCCGGGCAGAGTTCGTTGTTAGATGATTCAAATCGCATCATTTTGCAACAGGAGTTTCCAGCTCACCCTGGACTGAACAGCTGTCTTCCTGGTCAGCCGGATTGCACTGTCTTCCTTTTGTATCCCCTTGTCAGTGTCGTCTTCAACATCACTCGTGTCACTTTCCCTTAGGTTTTCGTTCACAGTTGATAGAGCTCCCTTTAATTCTAAGGGGATTAACTTATTATTGGTGCGTAAACTCTCATGGCCGCGACACAACACTTTGACATTCCTGACAACACCCTGAGCGTCTGGGTACAATGTTACTACTACCTTGCCCAGAGGCCACACCATCCACACACCATATCCAACCCACTACCATCCACACTCCATTTCCCAGCCACTATCTCCACATTCCGTCTCTCACGCACTACCTTCCACAAACCATCACCCACCCACTACCATCAACACACCATCACCCACTCACTACCATACACACACCATCACCCACCCACTAACATCGACACACTATCACCTACCCACTATCATCCACACGCCATCACCCACCCACTACCATCCACCCACTTCAGTCCACATACCATATCCCACCCACTACCATCCACACACCATCACCCACCCACTACCATCCACACACTATCACCCACCCACTACCATCAACACACCATCACCTACCCACTACCATACACACACAATCACCCACCCACTAACATCCACAAACCATCACCCACCCAATAACATCCACACACGATCACCTACCCACTACCATACACACACACAATCACCCACCCACTAACATCCACACACCATCACCCACCCACTTTCATCCACAAACCATTTCCCACTCACTACCATCCACACACCATCTCCCACCCACTATCATCCACACACCATCACCCACTCACTACCATCCAAACACCATCACCAACACGTAAACTACCATCCACACACCATCACCCACCCACTATTATCCACACACCCTATCCCACCCACCACCATCCACACACCAACACCCACCCACTACTATTCACATACTATCACCTACCCACTACCATCCACACACCATCACGCACCCCTATCTACCATCCACACACCATCACCACCCACTACAATCCACACACTATCACCCACCCACTACCATCCACATACCATCACCCACCCACTACCATCCACTATCACCCACCCACTACTATCCACACACTCGTCACCCACCAACTACCATCACACACAGTCACCCACCCACTACCATCCACACACCGTCACCCACCCATTACATCCACACACCCATCACCACCCACTACCATCCACTCACACTACCCACTACCATCCACTCACAATCACCCACTACCATCTGCATCATCATACACCCACTACCATCACACACCATCACCCACCCACTACCATCACACACTATCACCACCACTACCATCCACTCACCATCACCCACCCACACCATCCAATCATACAATCATTATTTATAACATACAATTATTATTTAAAACATACAATCATTAGTTGAAACATACAATCATTACTAAAACATACAATCATTATTAACATACAATTATTACTTAAAACATACAATCATTAGTTGAAACAAACAATCATTACTTAAAACCACAATCATTACTAAAACATTCAATCATAACTTAAAACATACATTATTATTTAAAACATACAATCATTGTTGATACATACAATCATATCATTATCATTCCTCCTTACTGAGGCTCCCTACCAACTCCGTCCTGGCTTCTCACTACTCCCTTACTGAGGCTCCTACAAGTCCGTCTGGCTCCTCATTACTCCTTACTGAGGCTCCTACCAAGTCCGTCCTGGCTCCTCACTCTCCCTTACTGAGGCTCCTACCAAGTCCGTCCTGGCTCCTCACTACTCCTTACTGAGGCTCCTACCAAATCCGTCCTGGCTCCTCATTCTCCCTTTAAATGAGGCTCCCTACCAAGTCCGTCCTGGCTCCTCACTGCTCCCTTACTGAGGCTCCCTACCAAGTCCGTCGTGGCTCCTCACTGCTCCCTTACTGAGGCTCCCTACCAAGTCCGTCGTGGCTCCTCACTGCTCCCTTACTGAGGCTCCCTACCAAGTCCGTCCTGGCTCCTCATTACTCCCTTACTGAGGCTCCCTACCAAGTCCGTCCTGGCTCCTCACTGCTCCCTTACTGAGGCTCCCTACCAAGTCCGTCCTGGCTCCTCACTGCTCCCTTACTGAGGCTCCCTACCAAGTCCGTCCTGGCTCCTCATTACTCCCTTACTGAGGCTCCCTACCAAGTTCGTCCTGGCTCCTCACTACTCCCTTACTGAGGCTCCCTACCAAGTCTGTCTTGGCTCCTCATTACTCCCTTACTGAGGCTCCCTACCAAGTCCGTCCTGGCTCCTCACTACTCCCTTACTGAGGCTCCCTACCAAGTCCGTCCTGGCTCCTCACTACTTCCTTACTGAGGCTCCCTACCAAGTCCGTCCTGGCTCCTCATTACTCCCTTACTGAGGCTCCCTACCAAGTCCGTCCTGGCTCCTCACTGCTCCCTTACGGAGGCTCCCTACCATGTCCGTCCTGGCTCCTCACTGCTCCCTTACTGAGGCTCCCTACCAAGTCCGTCGTGGCTCCTCACTGTTCCCTTACTGAGGTTCCCTACCAAGTCCGTCCTGGCTCCTATACTCCCTTACTGAGGCTCCCTACCAAGTCCGTCCTGGCTCCTCACTGCTCCCTTACTGAGGCTCTCTACCAAGTCCGTCCTGGTTCCTCACTACTCCCTTACTGAGGCTCCCTACCAAGTCCGTCCTGGCTCCTCACTACTCCAGCTTCTAAGTCAGGTTTACCATTCTCGTAGTTCAGGTTTTCCCATGGGAATTCTACCATGTGATCGCTCGTAGGGCTGAGATTCCTAAATCAAGCGGCAATAACAGGGATTAGCAATACTAGATACTATAGTCACATGCACATAGTTGTGACACTCTCCATGTCTCACGTCACTCTTTCTCCCCTTTTAAAATAGATGATAATTAGGACAATCTTAGATTATCCTAAGTTATCAGACTATTTTATTCGAACAATTAACTGATAATTCAACAATAAACAAAAAACAATAACATTAAACAACATACATAATTCAACATGTATATCAATTATTCATTAATGAAAAAATCACTTTTCACCTCTTGAAATCGTTATAACACGATGCAAACAAATCATGGAACAGGTGGGGTTTGAACCCATGGCTAGTGAGTGCTAAAACTCACAGGCCAGTGCGATAACCACTCGGCCAGCTGGCGTATAGAAATTGCTTGTGTATAGAAATATACCTACTTAGACGAATCTTATTAGAGCCAACTGGCCGAAAGATTAAAGCACTACCCTGCGAGTTTTAGAAAGATCACTAATAATTCAACACATAGACGATTTTTATAGTTTTTCTTTATTTCATAAATGCAAAACAGACTTTCCAGTACCATAACACACTAACACAGATCTCACAATCAACTACCAGACAGGGCAGTGCCATAACACACTAACACAGATCTCACAATCAGCTACCAGATAGGAAAGTACCATAACACACTAACACAGATCTCACAATCAACTACCAGATAGGACAGTACCATAACACACTAAAAGAGATCACACAATCAAATACCAGATAGGACAGTGACATAACACACTAACAGATCTCACAATCAACTTCTAGATAATACAGTACCATAACACACTAACACAGATCTCACAATCAACTACCAGATAATACAGTACCATAACACACTAACACAGATCTCACAATCAACTACCGGATAGGACAGTACAATAACACTATAACACAGATCTCACAATCAACCACCAGACAGGGCAGTGCCATAACACACTAACACAGATCTTCCAATCAGCTACCAGATAGGACAGTACCATAACACACTAACACAGATCTCACAATCAACTACCGGATAGGACAGTACAATAACACCATAACACAGATCTCACAGTCAACTACCAGATACGACATTACCATAACACACTAACACAGATCTCACAATCATCTACAAGATAGGACAGTACCATAACACACTAACACAGATCTCACAAACAACTACCAGATAGGACAGTACCATAACACACTAAAAGAGATCACACAATCAACTACCAGATAGGACAGTATCATAACACACTAACACTGATCTCACAATCATCTACCAGATAGGACAGTACCATAACACACTAACACAGATCTCACAAACAACTACCAGATAGGACAGTACCATAACACACTAACACAGATCTCACAAGCAACTACCAGATAGGGCAGTACAATAACACACTAACACAGATCTCACAATCAACTACCAGATAGGGCAGTACCATAACACACTAACACAGATCTCACAATCAGCTACCAGATAGGACAGTACCATAACACACTAACACAGATCTCACAATCAACTACCAGATAGGACAGTACCATAACACACTAAAAGAGATCACACAATCAAATACCAGATAGGACAGTAACATAACACACTAACAGATCTCACAATCAACTTCTAGATAATACAGTACCATAACACACTAACACAGATCTCACAATCAACTACCAGATAATACAGTACCATAACACACTAACACAGATCTCACAATCAACTACCGGATAGGACAGTACAATAACACTATAACACAGATCTCACAATCAACCACCAGACAGGGCAGTGCCATAACACACTAACACAGATCTCCCAATCAGCTACCAGATAGGACAGTACCATAACACACTAACACAGATCTCACAATCAACTACCGGATAGGACAGTACAATAACACCATAACACAGATCTCACAGTCAACTACCAGATACGACATTACCATAACACACTAACACAGATCTCACAATCAACTACCAGATAGGACAGTACCATAACACACAAACACAGATCTCACAATCAACTACCAGATAGGACAGTACCATAACACACTAAAAGAGATCACACAATCAACTACCAGATAGGACAGTATCATAACACACTAACACAGATCTCACAATCAACTACCAGATAGGACAGTACCATAACACACTAACACAGATCTCACAATCATCTACCAGATAGGACAGTACCATAACACACTAACACAGATCTCACAATCATCTACCAGATAGGACAGTACCATAACACACTAACACAGATCTCACAATCAACTACCAGATAGGACAGTACCATAACACACTAAAAGAGATCACACAATCAACTACCAGATAGGACAGTATCATAACACACTAACACAGATCTCACAATCATCTACCAGATAGGACAGTGCCATAACACACTAACACAGATCTCACAATCATCTACAAGATAGGACAGTACCATAACACACTAACACAGATCTCACAAACAACTACCAGATAGGACAGTACCATAACACACTAAAAGAGATCACACAATCAACTACCAGATAGGACAGTACCATAACACACTAACACAGATCTCACAATCAACTACCAGATAGGACAGTATCATAACACACTAACACAGATCTCACAATCATCTACCAGATAGGACAGTACCATAACACACTAACACATCTCACAAACAACTACCAGATAGGACAGTACCATAACACACTAACACAGATCTCACAAGCAACTACCAGATAGGGCAGTACAATAACACACTAACACAGATCTCACAATCAACTACCAGATATGGCAGTACCATAACACACTAACACAGATCTCACAATCATCTACCAGATAGGACAGTACCATAACACACTAACACAGATCTCACAATCAACTACCAGATAGGACAGTACCATAACAGATTAACACAGATCTCACAATCAACTACCAGATAGGACAGTATCATTCCACACAAACACAGATCTCACAATCGTCTACCAGATAGGGCAGTATAATCACCAGACACTCACAGTGAGACAGCACAATGGTTGCTCCCTGTTGCTAAGCTTTTTTATGACACATTTCTACTTAATTTCTCCTGGCTCTATTGTTCTCAGTACTCTATTAGAAATGACAACTAGATACCTGGAAGGTCTTGAGAGAGAAAGCAAACGCACTGTGTGTGCCGCTTATAACAATCTTCGATAAATATGTCGAAACAAGACAACTGCCTGAGGTGTGGAAGACTACCAACATTTTCCCAATATTTAAGAAAGAAGACAGACAGGCAGCATTAAACTACAGACCAGTGTCATTAACATGTATAGTATGTAAAGTCATGGAGAAGATTATCAGGAGAAGATTAATGGAGCACGTAGTGAGGAACGGGCTTGTACTTGACAACCAGCACGGCTTCAGAGAAGGGAAATCTTGCATCACAAAGCAACTTGGGTTATACGAGAAGGTAACAAGAGTAAGACAGAAGAAAGAGAGAGAGAGATGGGTAGACTGCATCGTCTTGGACTCTAAAAAGACTTTCGACACTGTACCACATTTGAGACTTTTGAAAAGCTAGAGGAGCAGGCAGAAATAGCAGGGAAAGTAATACAGTGGATCAGGGAATACCTGAGAGTAAGGAAACAACGTGTATTGGTTCGTGACGAGATGTTAGAGTGGGCGCATGTATCGAGTGGGGTTCCATAAAGGTCAGTCCTAGGTCCAATGCTGTCTCTTGTATATGTGAATGGCATGACGGAAGGGATAGACTCAGTAGTGTCCCTGTTCGCAGACGATGTGAAACTAATGAGGAGAATACAAGCAGACGATAATTAGGTAAGTCTACAAGGGCATGTGTACAGGCTGAAAGCCTGGTGCGACAAAATGCTCCTGGAGTTTAACCCTGCCAAGTGTAAATTCATGAACTTTGGGGAAGGACGAAGGAGACTGCAGACGGGGAACAGCCTAGGGGTGAGCATCTTACCGAGCACATCTCCTGAAACGCACATCAACCAATTAACCGTTTCAGCATATGGGAATCATTCACTATATTGAACACAGTGATGGAAAAATTTGCAACAAGTCTTGTCCCGGAGATAAGGGGTTTGTTCTATGATGAGAGGGAACTCAACCTGACTCAACCTAACGATTTTGAAAGACAAAACGGATAGGTGGGACATGATAAGAACGTATAAAATACTTAGAAGAATTGACAAGGTGGACAGTGCCAGAATCTTTCAGAGATGAGGCACAGGAAGAGGGGGACACAACTGGAAGTTACCAACTCTGAAGAGTTATTGGGATATTATTAAGTATTTCTTCAGCCTTAGAGTTGTCAGGAAGTGGAACAATCTGGAGAGTGAAGTACTGGAAGCAGGATCCATACATAGCTTTAAGATGAGATATGATAAGGTTCTTGGGGCAAGGAGAGAGCGGACCTTTAGCGACTATCCATGAGCTATATTACAACCTCAGGTTCAATGGCCTGTTAACCTGAGTGTAAAGGAAGCTTGGAGCAAAGAAACACAGTAGAAGATGTATTGAAATTGTATTTCTTCAAAAATCAGCTAGATTAATTCCAAACTTTTATCTTTTCCTTCACCAAGTAATTGTGATTATATAAGACTTTTGTCTTTTCCTTCACCAAGTATAACAAAGTGTTATTTACACATATGTACACTATATACAAAGGAGTAGTGTTTAGTGCACGCCACAGTTGTCTAGGCTAAGCAGCAGCCAAAAGACAGACAACTTTCCACAACCAGCTCTATGCAGGAATTTCAATGACAAACTGCGAGTGGTAACCACGTCACCTTTT
>WNWK01045830.1:0-14561 GCA_009830355.1 Cherax destructor | reverse complement strand
TGTAAGTGTATTTTCGTAAGTGCTTTTGAAGTGTGTTTTTTGGGGTCTGAAATAGACTAACCTACGTGACATTATTTCTTAAGGAAGTAAATTCGTTCGGTAATGGCACTTGAGCAGCATTCTGGAAAGAATTTTCTGAAAAAACCGAGGGTCCACTGTATATATATATATTTTTATATATATATATATATATATATATAATATATATATATATATATATATATATATATATATATATATATATATATATATATATATATATAAATATATAAATATTCACTTTTATTTTTGTAAGATGTGGAGGCCTAAAAAAAGTTTAGCTTTTTTGGGGCTCTTAGGAACATAACCCTATTTTTCCCATAAGTTCTTCAGTTCATAGAGATTAGAGATTATCTGGTTTGCTGACTCTAGTAGTAAAATATTTAGTATAAAGTGCGTTGGTTTTACGCTGTTTAAAAAAGCAAGTAGGTATATAGAAACACGCACGTATTCGAATGCAACATTGTCTCAAAATTTCAAAGCAATCGGTGAAGAACTTTCGAAGATTTAAGATTTTGAACAAACGAATATTTACATTTTTATTTATATAGATGTTTATATTGAACTGTCAGCACTTTACTTTTGATAATGTACATAGAAATGCTCTCAAAGAAATTATACAATATAGTACGTCATTGACCGGGCCGCAGGGGCGTTGACCCCCCGAAATCAAGAAGTGACATCCGTCTAGAAAGGTGTTTCTGGATCTGCAACAAGGATGTGGAACTATGGACAGATATCAGGAAGGCACTCAGGAGGCTAATAAACAATAAGCATGAAGAAAAAGAGGAACTATTGAATAGTCTCCCCGGTATTTATAGAACTTGGGAAGATAAGAAAGGGGTAAAGTATAACACACAGAATGACCAGTCTACAACAATTGACCCAAAAATAAACAGTCATCCACGGGAAAAAAACAGGAGACAAAAACATTAGCTAACTCAGCCCCCCAGTCCCAGGACTGACCCAGACCCAGCCCCCAGCCATAGTGAACATCCGGTTTTGGTTAAGGACGCCACCACAGCCATAGCCTCTAATACAGATATAGTAGGGGAGTCCCTTCCAGGGAAAATGTTGGCCCCATGTCATCAAAGGAGAAAAGCGCAGATAACGAGGAAAACCAAGGAGTGGAAAGAGAGGAAAAACGCAGATAATTCTGCAGATCTTTGGGAAAATACAAAGTCAGTAAATATAGGCAGCCAAAATATATGCAAATTTATGCTAAAGGTATGTGCCTTTATGGCAGAGATTGTTGGAATAAACACACCAGAAAATGTGCCAACATGTTAAGGAAAGGAAAGTGTCGGTTTAACAAAGAGTGCAGATACTTCCATCCAGTGATGTGTCAAGCTTCAACACAGTCCAGAGAATGTTATGACATGAGCTGCCCAGACCACCATATAAAGGGGAACAGTACGATACAGAGAAAGAGGAAATGGAAAATGAAAAAGAACAGCAATCTTTTTTAGATATAAGGAGAAACAACCAGATAAAAGAAAGAGACAAAAGGTGGAAATGGTACAGAGGGGACAGATGGGCAGAACAGTGGGACAAGACAAGACAGGCACCAGCTCATCAGGGCTGTATAAACAATCAAAGTCAGTACTGAGAAACCAGGGGTATGGGCACCAGGGGCCATACCAGGTAGGACATCACCAGTGGTACTAACCAAACACAAAGAAAGACCAAACATCCCAAATGGTAACTCCTGCTTCATATTTGCAAATATTCAGGGTCTGAAATCAAATAAAAATGACAAAGTTAGTTATGTTAGTGGACTCCTATCAGAAGCAAATGCCATGTTTGGAGCATTTACAGAAACACATACAAGGGATGTTTTGGACGGAGAGATTCAGATAAAAAACTATAACATGTATAGATGTGATAGAATTAATAGGTCACAGGGAGGAGTAGGACTCTATATAAAAGATACTCTCTGTTGCACAGAAGTTTGAACGCTACGAATGATATAGTAGAAATCCTCGGCATTTAAAGTGGAAAATAAGAATCTAGTAATTATCCTAGTATACAAACCACCATCAGCAACTGCGGAGGAATTACAGAGCAGTTAAAGAAGATAGATAGCTATCTGGATAGGCTAGAAAATCCCACCCCAAACATTTTAATCCTTGGAGATTTTAATCTCCTCATGTAAAATGGAAGATGAGGCACCATAATGTTATACCAGAAATAACTCCGGGAAGCACCCTGGCCCAACAGGCACATACCAGGGAACTAATGAGGCTTTGTGAAAAGTACTCACTAAACCAACAGATAATTGATCCCACTAGAAATGAAAATACCCTGGATTTGATATTCACAAACAACGAGGAATTAATCAGAGACATAACAGTTACAAAAACAATATACTCTGATCATAACATCATAGAAGTTCAAACTAGTATTAACTCAGGGTTAGGGAACTGCGACACTAATGTTAGAGACGGAATGTTCAGTAAGTTTAATTTTAATAACCATAGAATTGACTGGGAAAAATAAACCAAGAGCTATCAGACATATCATGGGAATCAGACATGAGCACCCTAAATCCCCACCAGTGCCTAGAGAAGCTGAATACAGAAGCATACAAGGTATGTATGAAACACGTACCATTGAGGAAACCCCGAAGAAGATCAGATATAGAGAGAGGCGTAGGAGATGGTACAGGAGAAGAAAACGGGTTACTGAATTGCTGAAAAACACAGTTATGTTGCAACAGAAGAGAGATAGCCTTAACCGAGAGATCACGGAATTAGAACAAAACTTAAGATGTCATACCTGACAGAAGAAGTACAAAGGAACAAAGAGCCATACAGGATATTGCAAGAAACCCAAAATATTTCTACTCCTATGCAAAATCCAAGCTAAGAACTACCTGTAGAATTGGACCATTATTGAGAGGAGATTCGTATACGGACGATGAACAGGAAATGAGTGAAATTCTAAAAGAACAGTATGAGTCAGTGTTCAGCAACCCACTAAATGACAGCAAGGTAGAAAATGCAGAAATATTTTTCACTCCAGCAGAAGGCTGCGCAGACCACCTAACCGACATTAGTACAAATCCCATAGATTTCGAAAAAGAAATGGCCAACATGCCCACTCACTAGCACCTGGACCAGATTCATGGAATGCTTTATTTATAAAGCAGTGCAAAGTACCATTAGCAAGAGCCCTTAGTATTCTGTGGAGAAAGAGCTTAGATCTAGGTGAAATTCCAGAGGCCTTAAAGAGTGCAGACATAGCTCCTTTGCATAAGGGAGGTAGTAGAGCACTAGCTAAAATTACAGACCAGTAGCCCTCACTTCTCACATCATAAAAATCTTTGAAAGAGTGATGAGACGGCAGATTACAAAGTTCATGGACCAGCACAACCAACATAACCCGAACCAGCATGGCTTTAGAGCGGGTCGATCATGCCTGTCACAGCTGCTGAACCATTATGACAGAATTACGGAGGCATTGGAGGACGACCAAAACGCAGATGTGATTTACACAGATTTTGCAAAGGCGTTTGACAAATGCGATCATGGAGTGATAGCGCACAAAATGAGGGCCATAGGCATTACGGGGAAGGTAGGCAGATGGATTTTTGAGTTCCTAACACAAAGAACACAAAAAGTAGTAGTGAACAGGGCAAGATCCAGCATCAGCGAGGTCAAAAGCTCAGTGCCCCAAGGCACTGTCCTGGCACCTCTGCTGTTTCTCATCCTCATAGCAGACATAGATAAAAACACCCAGCACACTTTGTATCATCATTTGCAGATGACACTAAAATAAGCATGAAAGTCACTACGGTAGAGGACACTGAAAAATTACAGGAGGACATAAGCAAGGTCTTCCAATGGGCAGTGGAGAACAACATGACGTTCAATGGTGATAAGTTTCAGCTGCTTAGGTATGGAAAAAATGAAGAACTCAAAAGGAACACTATATACAAAACGCAAGAGGGTCACCACATAGAACGAAAGGAACACGTAAAGGACTTGGGAATAATTATGTCTGCTGATCTGTCGTTTAAAGACCATAACAAGACAAAGATCACAACAGCCAGGAAGATGACGGGGTGGGTATTGAGAACTTTCAAAACAAGGGAAATAATGCCGATGGTGACACTATTCAAATCGCTAGTGCTCCCTCACTTAGAATACTGCTCAGTGCTGACGGCCCCGTTCAGGGCAGGAGAAATAGCAGAGCTGGAACAAATCCAGAGATCGTTTACGGCCCATTGAGCCATTGAAACATCTAAATTATTGGGAACGCCTTCAAGTCTTGAACATGTACTCATTGGAGCGGAGGAGAGAGAGATACATGATAATATATACATGGAAAGTACTTGAGGGCCTGGTCCCAAATCTGCACACTGCCATAACAACATACTGGAGTGAGAGATATGGGAGAAAGTGTAAAATAAACCCAGTGAGGAGCGGGGGTGCGGTGGGGACAATACGGGAGCACTGTATTAACATCCGGGGTCCCAGACTATTCAACATCTTACCAGAAGATATCCGAAACACGGCTGGAACCAGTGTAGAAGCCTTCAAGAGGAAACTGGACAAATATTCACCAGGTGCCAGATCAACCAGGCTGTGATGGATATGTGGGGCAGCGGGCCTCCAGCAGCAACAGCCTGGTTGACCAGGCAAGCACCAGACGAGCCTGGCCCATGGCCGGGCTCAGAGAGTAGATACTCGAAACTCTTCAAAGGTATATCAAAGGTAGGTATACAAAAGAACATGAGTGAGTAATGTACTCTCCCAATTGTGGTTGCAGGAGTCGAGACTCAACTCCTGGCCCCGCATCTTCACTGATCGCTACTGAGTCCCCTCCCTCCTTGCTCCATGAGCTTTATCATACCTTGTCTTAAAGCTATGTATGGTTCCTGCCTCCACTACATCACTTGCTAGACTATTCCACTTCCTGAATACTCTATGGCTGAAGAAATACTTCCTAACATCCCTTTGACTCATCTGAGTCTTCAATTTTCAATTGTGACCCCTTGTTTTTGTGTCCCCTCTCTGGAACATCCTGTCTCTATCCACCTTGTCTATTCCACGCAGTATTTTATATGTCGTTATCATGTCTCCCCTAACCCTACTGTCCTCCAGTGTTGTCAGGCCGATTTCCCTTAACCTTTCTTCGTATGACATTCCCCTTAGCTCTGGAACTAACCTTGTCGCAAACCTTTGCACTTTCTCTAATTTCTTGACGTGCTTGACCAGGTATTGGTTCCAAACTGGTGCTGCATACTCTAGTATGGGCCTGACGTACATGGTGTACAGTGTCTTGAACGATTCCTTACTAAGGTATTGGAACGCTATTCTTAGGTTTGCCATGTGTGTGTGTGTGTGTGTGTGTGCCCGTGCTCTGCTAGACTCGACTTAGAACGTGACTGACAAAACTAGGTCCTAGATAAACTAACTTCCGACCAATAGAGAGGCAATGTCACAGCTTGCTAGAACAGCACGACGACCAGCTCACCTAACAGCAAAATGCTCGAAGCAGCTGTGGGCAGCACAGTTTCAAGCAAGGAAAGAAAGAACCAAGGAAGGTAGGAAGGAATTAACCAAGGAAGGAAGGATGGAAGGAACCAAGGAAGGAAGGAAGCCCCCCCAAAAAAAGACCCTCACAAAAAAAAAAAAAAAAAACTTCCCAAATTACTGAATCAGAGTTCAGCAACTTCGAGACACCGACTACGATGATAGTCAGCACACCAGGCAGCTCTAGATTTAGACTCGGAACCTGAAGCTCAGACAGAGAGTCTTACCACACACAACCACAGAATGTCAGAAGTCACTGTCTGTGAATTAGGCGCTGTGAACAGACTCGCGCAGAGTTACGAGATGTATGTCAAGGCTCACCAACGGACACATACAGTACCAAAAAACACTGAATATAACACGAGCTGAGGAAATCAGCGTTCTCCCAGACAGAGCAGAGAGTGTTGCCTCACAGTGGAGCTGTGTGTGTGTACTCACCTAGTTGTGGTTGCAGGGGTCGAGTCATAGCTCCTGGCCCCGCCTCTTCACTGGCCGCTACTGGGTCACTCTCCCTGCGCCATGAGCTTTATCATACCTCTTCTTAAAGCTATGAATGGATCCTGCCTCCACTACATCGCTTCCCAAACTATTCCACTTCCTGACCACTCTGTGACTGAAGAAATACTTCCTAACATCCCTGTGATTCATCTGAGTCTTCAACTTCCAACTGTGTTCCCTTGTTGTTGTGTCCCATCTCTGGAACATTCTGTCTCTGTCCACCTTGTCAATTCCTCTCAATATTTTATATGTCATTATCATGTCCCCCCTATCTCTCCTGTCCTCCAGTGTCGTCAGGTGTGTGTGTGTGTAAGAGAGAGGTTATACCAGAAGTATTTCAGTAACTACCTCATACACACAGCTTTACAGGCAGCGAGCAGCAACGGTAGCAGCAGCAGCAGCAACGGGAGCAGCAGCAGCAACGGCAGCAGCAGCAACGGCAGCAGCAGCAACAATAGTAGCAGCAGCAACGGCAGCACAGCAACGGTAGTAGCAGCAGGCAGCAACGGCAGCAGCAGCAACGGCGCAGCAGCAACGGCGTAGCACAACGATAGTAGCAGCAACGATAGGCAGCAGCAACGGCAGCAACGATAGCAGCAGCAGTGTGCAACGGCAGCAGCAGCAACGGCAGCAGCAGCAACGGCAGCAGCAGCAACGGTAGTAGCGTAGAGCAGCAACGGCAGCAGCAGCAACGGCAGCAGCAGCAACGGCAGCAGCAGCAACGGCAGCAGCAGCAACGATAGTAGCAGCAGCAACGGCAGCAGCAGCAACGATAGTAGCAGCAGCAACGGCAAGCAGCAGCAACGATAGTAGCAGCAGAAGAAGCAGCGTTGTTAGCAGAAACGGGCAGCAGCAACGGCAGCAGCAGCAACGATAGTAGCAGCAGCAGAAGCAGCAGCAGCAGCAGCAACGGCAGCAGCAACAGCAACAACAACAGCAGCAACAAGAGCAGCATCAACGGCAATAACAGCAACGGCAGCATAAACAGCAGCAGTAACAGCAGCAGCAGCAACAACAACAGCAATAGCAACAACAGCAGCAGCAGCAACAACAACAACAGCAACAACAGCAGCAACAATAACAACAGCAACAGCAGAAACAACAAAAACAACAGCAAAAGCAACAAAACAGCAGCAACAGCAGAAGCAACAAAAACAGCAGCAGCAACAACAACAACATTAACAGCAACAGCAGTAACAACAGCAACAACAACAGCAGCAACAACAGCAACAACAACAGCAGCAACAACAACAGCAGCAACGACAACAACAGCAACAACAACAACAGCAGCAACAACAACAGCAGCAGCAACAACAACAACAGCAGCAACAACAACAACAACAACAGCAACAACAACAACAGCAACGGTGTATTAACATGAAGAAAATTATTCGTTCTTGTGTTGGTTTAAAAATAGATTATTACAGGTTATTTAAAGATGTGTGTGTGTACTCACCTAGTTGTGGTTGCAGGGGTCGATACATAGCTCCCGGCCCCGCCTCTTCACTGATCGCTACTGGGTCCCCTCCCTGCTCCATGAGCTTTATCATACCTTGTCTTAAAGCTATGTATGGTTCCTGCCCCACTACGTAACTTTCTAGACTATTCCACTTCCTGACAACTCTATGACTGAAGAAATACT
This sequence comes from Cherax destructor, assembly GCA_009830355.1. Taxonomy (NCBI): domain Eukaryota; kingdom Metazoa; phylum Arthropoda; class Malacostraca; order Decapoda; family Parastacidae; genus Cherax; species Cherax destructor. The sequence goes on along the minus strand of WNWK01045830.1, from coordinate 6,842 downwards.
TCCTAACTTCTGAAACATCCTGTCTTTGTCCACCTTGTCAATTCCTCTCAGTATTTTATATGTCGCTATCATGTCTCCCCTAACCCTTCTGTCCTCCAGTGTCATCAGGCCGATTTTTCTTCGTAGGACATTCCCCTTAGCTCTGGGACTAACCTAATTACAAACATTTGTACTTCAATTTCTTGACGTGATTGACCAGGTGTGGGTTCCAAACTGGTGCTGCATACTCCAGTATGGGCCTGATGTACACGGTGTACAGAGTCTTGAACGATTCCTTACTGAGGTATCGGAACGCTATTCTTAGGTTTGCTAGGCGCCCATATGCTGCAGCAGTTATCTGGTTGATGTGTGCCTCAGGAGATGTGCTCGGTATTATACTCACCCCAAGATCCTTTTCCTTCAGTGAGGTTTGCAGTTTTTGGCCACCTAGCCTATACTCCGATCTTCATGACTGTGCACTTGGCGGGGTTAAATTCGAGGAGCCAGTTACTGACCAGGCTTCCAGCCCTGTCCAGGTCTCATTGCTAGTCCTGCCTGATCCTCATCCGATTTAATTTCTCCTCATTAACTTCACATCATCTGCAAACAGGGACACTATGTGTGTGTGCATGTGATCGCTTCTTTGCACCAATCGGAGTGAAGCATCCTGACGTCACACATACCCTGGCCTCCTATTGGTCAGTATGGGTCAGACAGCCTCGTCATTATATTGATCACCGTCAGCCATAGTGACGTCATCGAGGCACCCCATTGGCTGATTACCAGTGACGTCATAAGGTAAATATTGATTTGAGGCTGAGTCAACTACGTCACTGCCTTCCTATTGGCTGGGAGTCAGCATGACGCAGTTAACGTATGTTGTTGGTGATGACGTCACAAAGTACGTTGTTAAATGGTTTTGTTGTGAGCGAAACAGTGTATTGTTATTGGTGGTGGTACCATGGTGGTGTTGTTATTGTTGGTATTATTGTTGTTGGTGGTGGTTGTGGTTATCGTGATGGTAGTGGTTGTGGTTATCGTGATGGTAGTGGTTGTAGTTATCGTGATGGTAGTGGATTGGTTATCGTGATGGTAGTGGTTGTGGTTATGGTGGCGGTGGTAATAATGGTGGTGGTGGTTGTGGTGGTGTTGTGGTAGTGGTTATGGTGGTGGTGGTAATAATGGTATTGGTAGTGGTGGTGGTTGTAGTGGTGTTGGTGGTAGTGGTTATGGTGGTGGTGGTAATAATGGTATTGGTAGTGGTATGGTTGTAGTGTTAGCGTGGTTGTTTTGGTGGTTATGGTGGTGGTGGTGTTAAGGTGGTGGTGTTAGTGGTTGTGTTAGTGGTGGTGGTTTTGGTGGTGGTAGTGTGGGTGGTAGTGGTGGTGGTTGTTGTGGTGGTTATGGTGGTGGTGTTAGTGGTGGTGGTGGTGGTTGTTGCGGTGGTTATGGTGGTGGTGATGCTAATAATGGTAGTGACGGTGGTGATAGTAACCACATGAGAACCAAGCCAACATTACCTCACCATTAAGCATCTAAGCATCACCAGTAAGCATCACCACTTAGCATCACCACTAAGCATCACCACTTAGCATCACCACTAAGCATCACCACTAAGCATCACCACTAACCATCACCACTAACATCACCATTAAGCATCACCACTAAGCATCACCACTAAGCATCACCACTAAGCATCACCACTAACCATCACCACTAAGCATCACCACTAAGCATCACCACTAACCATCACCACTAAGCATCACCACTAAGCATCACCATTAAGCATCACCACTAAGCATCACCACTAACATCACCACTAAGCATCACCACTAACCACCACTAAGCATCACCATTAAGCATCACCATTAGCATCACCACTAAGCATCACCACTAACCATCACCACTAACCATCACCACTAAGCATCACCACTAAGCATCACCACTAAGCATCACCACTAAGCATCACCACTAAGCATCACCACTATCACCACTAACCATCACCACTAAGCATCACCACTAACCATCACCACTAAGCATCACCAATAAGTATCACCACTATCACCACTATCACCACTAATCGTCACCACTAAGCATCACCACTAACCATCACCACTAAGCATCACCACTAAGCATCACCACTAACCATCACCACTAAGCATCACCATTAAGCATCACCACTAAGCATCACCACTAAGCATCACCACTAAGCATCACCACTAACCATCACCACTAAGCATCACCACTAACCATCACCACTAAGCATCACCACTAAGCATCACCACTAAGCATCACCACTAACCATCACCACTAAGCATCACCACTAACCATCACCACGAAGCATCACCACTAACCATCACCACTAAGCATCACAACTAACCATCACCATTAAGCATCACCACGAAGCATCACCACTAAGCATCACCACTAAGCATCAGCACTAAGCATCAGCACTAAGCATCACCACTAAGCATCACCACTAATCATCACCAATAAGCATCACCACTAAGCATCACCAATAACCATCACCACTAATCATCACCACGAAGCATCACCACGAAGCATCACCAATAAGCATCACCACTAAGCATCACCACAAAGCATCACCACTAACCATCACCACTAAGCATCACCAATAAGCATCACCACTAACCATCACCACTAAGCATCACCACTAAGCATCACCAATAAGCATCACCACTAACCATCACCACTAAGCATCACCACTAAGCATCACCAATAAGCATCACCACTAACCATCACCACTAAGCATCACCACTAACCATCACCACTAAGCATCACCACTAAGCATCACCAATAAGCATCACCACTAACCATCACCACTAAGCATCACCACTAAGCATCACCACTAAGCATCACCACTAAGCATCACCACTAAGCATCACCACAGTATCACTACAAAGAATCACACTAATGCATCACCGATTAACGCATCATTACTAAGCATCACCAATAATGGGGGTCATCACCGACTAATATCACCACAAGCAGTCACCATGAGCATCACCAATAACATCACCACATAAGCATCACCACAAGCATCACCACTAATGCACCACTAAGCATCACCATATAAGCATCACCACTCCATCACCACTAGCATCACCACTAAGCATCACCACCAAAGCCCCACCACTAACACCACACCACACACATCACCACTAAGCGTCACCATAAGCATCACCACTAACCATCACCACTAGCTCACCCTAACCATCCCACTAACATCACCACTACATCACCATAAGCTTAATACAATATCACATGTAAGCATCACCACACTCACTACTAAGCATCACAACTACATCACACTAAGCATCAGCACAGCATCATACTAGAATGACAAGTAGATGATGCAGCCATCAGTCAAGAGTCGAAAAGAGATGATGGCGAGCCATATCAGTCAGGACTTGTAGAGATGATGCAGAGTACTCAGTCAGGAAGCTTGGGACAAGAGATGATGGGCGACCTAGACTCAGTCAGGAGCTGTAAAGAAGAGAGTGGGCGAGCCAACTCATCAGAAGCTGTACAAAGAGAGTGGCGAGCCATACCAGTCAGAGATTGCAACAGAATGATGGCAGCCAGTAAGCATCAGGCAAGCTGGAGACCAGTGATGGCAGCAAGCCATACTCATCAGCATCAAAGAAATGATGGACCAGCTAGTCAGGACTTAAAGAAGCATGCACCACCAACATCACACAAGCACACACACAAGACATCCCATACATCAGCGGAACTTTAAAACCAAGAGCTGATCAGCCACTAATCATCAGCTGTAAAGAAAGATTGCACCATACCATCCCACTAAGCTTCCCTAAAGAAGATATGATGGCAAGTATCAGTAGCGAAGCTATGTAATGAAGGATGATGGAACGTAATGTAAGCATTGTAAGAAGGATGATGGGCGTGAGTACTCAGTCAGTAGTTGTAAAGAAGAATTGATGGGCGAGCCAGTATCAGTCAGAAGTTGTAAAGAAGAGATGATGGGCGAGCCAGTACGGTCAGGAAGCTTGGGAAAGAAGAGATGATGGGCGAGCCAGTATCAGTCAGGAAGCTTAAAGAAGATGATGGGCGAGCCAGTATGGTCAGAAGCTTGTAAAGAAGAGATTGATTGCCAGTACTCAGTCAGAAGTTGTGAAGAGATGATGGGCGAGCCAACTCAGTCAGAAGCTTGTAAACCAAGAGATGATGGCGTATGTCATAATCAGTCAGGAAGCTTGAAAGAAGAGATGATGGGCAGCCAGCATCAGTCAGGAAGCTTGTAAAGAAGAGATGATGGGCGAGCCAGTACTCAGTCAGAAGCTTGTAAAGAAGAGATGATGGGCGTGCCAGACTATCAGGAAGCTTCCTGAAGAAGAGATGATGGGCGCCAGTACTCAGTCAGAAGCTGGGAAGAAGAGATGATGGGCGTGCAGTACCAGTCAGGAAGCTTGTAAAGAAGAGATGATAGGCGTGCAAAGTACTCAGTCAGAAGCTTGTAAAGAAGAGATGATAAGACAGATCAGTCAGGAAGCTTGTAAAGAAGAGATGATAGGCGAGCAGTAATCAGTCAGAAGCTTGAAAGAAGAGATGATGGGCGAGCCAGTATCAGTCAGAAGCTTGTAAAGAAGAATGATGGGCGGCCAGTATCAATCAGGTTGTAAAGAAGAGATGATATGCGAGCCAGTAATCAGTCAGGAAGCTTGGGAAGAAGAGATGATGGGCGAGCCAGTACTCAGTATGGAAGCTTCGGAAGAAGAGATGATGGCAGAGCCAGTACTCAGTCAGGAAGCTTGTAAAGAAGAGATGATGATCGTGCCAGTACTCAGGAAGCTTGTAAGGAAGAGATGATGGGCGAGCTAGTAATCAGTCAGGAAGCTTGTAAAGAAGAGATGATAGGCGTGCAAAGTACTCAGTCAGGAAGCTTGTAAAGAAGAGATGATGGGCGAGCCAGTAATCAGTCAGGAAGCTTGTAAAGAAGAGATGATGGGCGAGCAGTACTCAGTCAGGAAGCTTGTAAAGAAGAGATGATGGGCGAGCCAGTAATCAGTCAGGAAGCTTGTAAAGAAGAGATGATGGGCGAGCCAGTACTCAGTCAGTAAGCTTGTAAAGAAGAGATGATGGGCGAGCCAGTACTCAGTCAGGAAGCTTGGGAAGAAGAGATGATGGGCGAGCCAGTACTCAGTCAGGAAGATTGGAAAGAAGAGATGATGGGCGAGCCAGTACTCAGTCAGGAAGCTTGGGAAGAAGAGATGATGGGCGAGCCAGTACTCAAGTCAGGAAGCTTGGGAAGAAGAGATGATGGGCGAGCCAGTACTCAGTCAGGAAGATTGGAAAGAAGAGATGATGGGCGATCCAGTACTCAGTCAGGAAGATTGGAAAGAAGAGATGATGGGCGAGCCAGTACTCAGTCAGGAAGCTTGGGAAGAAGAGATGATGGGCGAGCCAGTACTCAGTCAGGAAGCTTGAAAGAAGAGATGATGGGCGAGCCAGTACTCAGTCAGGAAGCTTGGAAAGAAGAGATGATGGGCGAGCCAGTACTCAGTCAGGAAGCTTGGGAAGAAGAGATGATGGCGAGCCAGTACTCAGTCAGGAAGCTTGGGAAGAAGAGATGATGGCGAGCCAGTACTCAGTCAGGAAGCTTGGGAAGAAGAGATGATGGCGAGCCAGTACTCAGTCAGGAAGCTTGGGAAGAAGAGATGATGGGCGAGCCAGTATCATCAGGAAGCTTAAGAAGAGATGATGGACAGTATCAGTCGGAGTTGAAAGAAGAGATGATGGCGGCAGTATCATCAGGTTAAAGAGATGATGGAGCCAGTATGTAGAAGCTTGGGAAGAAGAGATGAGGCGAGCCATATCAGTAGGAAGCTTGGAAGAAGAGATGATGGCGAGCCATACTCAGTCAGGAAGCTTAAAGAAGAGATGAGGGGAAGCAGTACTCAGGAAGGGGAAGAGAGATGGGGAGCAGTATAGTCAGGAAGTTGAAAGAAGAGATGATGGCGGCAGACTCAGTCGGAAGTGTAAAGAAGAGATAGGGGAGCAGTATAGTCAGGAAGTGGAGAGATGATGGCGAGCAGATCATGGGAAGTTGGGAAAAAGAGATGAGGGAGCCAGTATCATCAGAAGCTTGTAAAGAAGAGATGATGGGGGCAGTACCATCAGAAGCAAAGAGATGATGGGAGCAGTATCATAGAAGCGGGAAAGAGATGATGGGGAGCCATACTCGTGGAAGTTTGGGAAGAAGGATGATGGCGACCAGTACTCAGTAGGAAGTTGAAGAAGAGATGAGGGGCCAGTATAGGAAGTTGAAGAAGAGATGAGGGCGAGCAGTAACAATTAAGGTAGGGAGCTTGTAATTAAGAAGAGATGATGGGCGGCAGTACCAGGAAGCTTGAAAAGAGATATGGGCAGTAACAGTCAGAAGCTTGAAGAAGAGATGATGGGCGAGCCAGTTCATCGGAAGCTTGAAAAGAGATGGGGAGCAGTACTCAGTCAGGAAGTTTGGGAAGAAGAGATGATGGAGCAGTACAGTCAGGAAGTTAAGAAGAGATGATGGGAGCAGTACAGTCGGAGTTTGGGAAGAAGAGATGATGGCAGCCAGTACTCACAGGAAGTTGGAAGAAGAGATGATGCAGCAGAACAGTCGGAAGCTTAAAAAGGGATGATGGGCCAGACTCATCAGAGCTTGAAAGAAGAGATGAGGCGAGCAGTATCAGTCAGAAGCTTGGGAAGAAGAGATGATGGCGAGCCAGACCAGTAGAAGCGAAGAAGAGATGATGGCGAGCCAGTACTCATCAGAAGTTGAAAGAAGAGATGAGGGCGGCCAGTACTCGAAGCTTGGGAAGAGATGATGGGCGAGCCAG
>WNWK01045829.1:0-14562 GCA_009830355.1 Cherax destructor | reverse complement strand
TTTATTATGTCATATTAGATGAATTTTGATAGATAAATAAGCCGTAGAGCTGATATTAGTGTCAAATTGAAGCATTTTGTCCTGCCTCCCAACAATAAACTCGCCTTCCTCTCTCCTCTCCATCTTCCATACACCAACAAGAGTCGCCAGTAAAAGTAAGTGTGATGTTAAATGTTCAGTTATACATGTTATTAGTGCTTTATATTTATTTGTTATTCTTTTCTGTATGTAAATCTATATTTAATCTCTAAAAAATTATTTTTTGTTAATACTCCTGGGTGTCTGAAACGGATTAATTGAATTTCCATTATTTCTTATGGAGAAAATGGCTTCAGTTTCCGTGTGTTTCAGTTTTAGTGCATCCCTCAGGAACGGATTAAACACGAAAACCGAGGGATGACTGTACTTCCCCACACCAGGCAGGGTACTTCCCCACACCAGGCAATGTACTTTCCCATACAAATCAGCCAGGTACTTCCCCACACCAGACAGGATACTTCTCCACACAAATCAACCAGGGTACTTCTCCACACAAAGCTCAAACAAATGTCTTATTTTAGGTTAATATAGACATTTTCATTACTCCATCTATGATATTTTCTTCAAAATTATATAAGAAACATACGTATTACATATCATATACAGTAGCATATAAACATTGATAAAATGTTTGTATGCTATCGAGTGGTGAGTTGGGTGGAGAGTAAACATTACGTTTTCTCTGATGCAGCATTAGACAAAACTGTAAATCTGGTGTCTGGTGCAGTAACTGCCCATCATACGCATTTGTTTACAATTCTTGGCATGAACTATTCATTACTTCTCCTTTTGTTTATGATGGCATCTAAAGGTAGTTGTTAGAAACGATTAAATTCAGTGAACATGGTAATAATATGGCTGTGTAGTGAAGCCCCGGGTGGGGGCTACATACATGTACCTACGTCTACAGGCTACCTCCTCTTTAAGGGGGCTCCTTGACGCGGTAAAGAGGCTATTGGTCTGAGGAATTGACCTTTTGGTCTTCTTCCTCAGACCGAACCTAATTACCTCCCAATCCCCCCTCCCCTTTCCCATCTTCCCTTTTCCCTTTCCTCCTCCTCCTCCTCCTCATCCCTCCCTTATTTCCTTCCCATTTTTTTTACCCTGGGAGCTTCTCTCCACAGGCATTCTAGTTCCTAGGTAGGGGGAAGGGTACCGTGTTCCAATCCCATTCCGTTGAGGTTCTTAGCGGTGGTGTAGTTTGCCATGGAATGTGGATCGCCTGAGGATGTCCCGATCCCTCTCCGGTCTCCCGGGGGTGGCCTTGGGTATCTTTCGGGCAACGGGTGTATCTCTGGAGGCCACCTTTCGGATTCCAGGGGTGGTGGCTGAAGGCGGTATGCTTTGTGGCGGATATCCAGCCACCCTCTCTTTTGTCCGCCGAGGTGGCTCGGTGGATGTGAGGTTGCTATCCCGGATTGCTGGTTTACTGGCATGAAGGGTAGGGTATGGCATGGGTTCCATGCTCTGCACTACTGCGGTGTTGAGGTCCTCTGGGCGCGGAGGGGGATTTACACCCCTTTCATTCCTCCTAGGGGCTATTCCTCCACGTTCCCCTCTTTTTTTTATTCTTTTTTTATTTTTATTTTATTTTCTTCTTTCTTTTTTTTCTTAAAAACAAAAAGAAAGAAGTAACATAACCATGGATGCCCTAATCTGTGAACCTACCCCTGGGCCCCATGATACCGCACCTAGTTCTGACCCTACCTCGTTAATGGACAACTCTTCGGACAACCCTAATACCCCTGTACCTCTTGCTGGTGCCGGTTCGTCACCTGCTTCCGGTACCGGGGATCCGACTGGCCCTTTCGATACGTCTGACCTTTGCTATTCTCTGACCTTGCTTCCGGCTTCTCCCTTAACGGTGCAGCAATTTTCGAATTGCCTGCCCGTCACACATCGGACCACCCCCGGTCCTGCACACAAATGACCACGACCCTTACATGACGATTCGACACTTCCTTCGTCCATCTCAGAAACGACCAGCTCGTCACGCACTCCCTTAAGCTCTTTGTTTCACACTACTCAATGGACAAAGTTTTTACTCTAAGACCGACTTCTCCTAATACCTATCTTTCAGACCATAGTATTGGTAAGGCTCTGCTACGCAATGTTGGTAAAGATATCTCATTTCATGCTCTCAAGAGCTGCACTTGCCTCATCACGGTCCAGAATGCTGGCCAAGCTCGTGATCTTTCTCTTCTTTCAACCATAGATACTGTTCCTATCACTATTGACAAGCATCACTCTCAATTCTTGTAGTGGTTCTGCCATTTTACCCCACACCATTGTCCAACGGAATTTCCAGCCATGTGGTGATGACATTTTGGAGCAGCTTGAGCTCCAAGAACTCCCTATCCTTAACCCGTTGACTGTTTCGGTCGTATATATGTCTTACGAGCCACTGTTTCAGACGTATCTATACGCCTAAATTCTAGCGGCCTCAAATCAAACAGGAGAAAGCTGGTAGGCCTACATGTGAGAGAATGGGTCTGTGTAGTCAGTGTGCGCAGTATAAAAAAAAATCGGGCAGCCAGTGGTGCATTGTGGGAACGCCATTTCAGTAGTCCTTGTTCAGAATGCCTAGCTGTAAGAATTATCTGACTCCTTGGGGCATCTGGGACTGTTCTCTTCCTCAATGATAGCTCTAACACAGATGGAAGTGTCTCTGAAGATGAATTTCATGGTTTTGAGGAGTTTGTGACCGAAAGAAATGCCCAGGATACCAGAAGGAAGGAAGGAAAAAAGAAAGAAAGTAAGGAAGGAATGAAGAGATGAGAGGAAGGAAGGAAGGAAAGAAGAGATGAAAGGAAGGAAAGAAGAGATGAAAGGAAAGAAAGAAGAGATGAAAGGAAGGAAAGAAGGAAGGAAGGAGGAAAAGAAAGAAGAAAGAAAGAAAGGAAGGAAGAGATGAGAGGAAGGAAGGAAGGAAAGAAGAGATGAAAGGAAGGAAGGAAGGAAAGAAGAGATGAAAGGAAGGAAGGAAGGAAAGAAGAGATGAAAGGAAGGAAGGAAGGAAAGAAGAGATGAAAGGAAGGAAAGAAGGAAGGAAGGAAGGAGGAAAGGAAAGAAAAAAGAAAGAAAGGAAGGAGAGATGAGAGGAAGGAACAAAAGAAGAAAGAAAGGAATGAGAGATGAGAGGAAGGAAGGAACAAAAGAAGTAAGAAAGGAAGAAAAAAAGGAAGGAATGAATGAAGGAAGAAAGGAAGGCAGGAAGGAAGAGATGAGAGGAAGGAAGGAAGGAAATAAGTAAGAAAAGAATGAAGGAAGAAAGGAAGCTAGGAAGGAGGTTGTGGGGAAGACATGGGTCCCCTTTTGTGTTGACAGGTTGACAGCAGTGAGAATGGTGAGTATTGGTATAATATGTCATTTTGACAGCTGGCTTACCCTGACTCAGCAAATTTATATGTCCACACACACAGCTTCAAGCGCTAAGGGAAGTTGATGGAAAGTGTTCAGTCATTATATACAGTCATACCTCGGTTAACGATGCTGTCAGTTAATGATATTTTTGGTTAACGATATTTATGACGTAAAAAAATGATTGCAGTTAACGATGTTTGCTTCGGTTAATGACATTCGTACCGGACGTGTCCGCGTGGTGCCCAGCTGAGCGCGCACTCCAGGGAGCGTCAGTGTGCTATTGTTTACAAGCGAGAGCGACCACCCACCCACTCCACCCACGCATTCATACCAGTATATTGTCATTATTCCACTGTTTTTAGTGCTTGCAACTGCTAAATAAGCTACCATGGGTCCAAGGAAAGCTCCTAGTGGTAAGCCTGTGGCAAAGAGGAACAGAAATACGATAGAACTGAAGGAGATAATAGAGAAAATATGAAAGTGGAGTGCGTATCACTGAGCTGGCCAGGCTGTATGGTAAATCCTTTTCTACCATCGCTACCATTGTGGCCAAGGAAAATACACGTAAAATCAAGGAAGCTGTTGTTGCAAAGGGTTCATCTGTGATCACAAAACAGATATCACAAGTGCTGGAAGATGTGGAAAGGTTGTTGTTGGTAGGGATCAACGAGAAACAGTTAGCAGCAGATACTGTTTCGGAGGCAATAATATGTGAAAAAGCAAGGCAGTTGCATGATGATCTCGTTAAGAAAATGCCTGCAACGAGTGCTGAAGTGAGCGAATTTAAAGCCAGCAGAGGCTGGTTTCACAAATTTAAGAATCGAAGTGGCATACATAGTGTTGTGAGGCATAATGAGGCAGCCAGTTCTGACAAAATTGCAGCTGAAAAATATGTGCCTGAATTCCAGGAGTACATAGAGGCTGAACAATTCCTCCCCAACAAGTGTTTAATTGTGATGAAACAGGCCTGTTTTGGAAGAAAATGCCCAACAGGACCTTCATTACTCAGTAAGAAAAGGCACAGCCAGGACATAAGCCTATGAAAGACAGGCTAACTTTGATGCTTTGTGCTAATGCCAGTGGTGATTGCAAAGTGAAGCCTTTACTGGTGTATCTTTTGAAAATCCCGAGTGTTTGGCAGATGCGGTGTCACCAAGTCTAACTTGTGTGTGATGTGGAGGTCTAACAAAAAGGCATGGGTCACAAAGGACATTTTCTTAGAGTGGTTCAATGGCATGTTTGGCCCCAGTGTGAAGAAATATCTATTGGACAATAATTTGCCACTTAAGTGCCTCCTGATAATGGACAATGCTCCTTGTCATCCTCCAAATTTGGTAGAGAAAATTGTGGAGGAGTTTAAATTCATCAAAGTGAAGTTCTTGCCCCCTAATACCACTCCTCTCCTCCAGCCCATGGACCAGCAGGTCATTGCAAACTTTAAAAAACTCTACACCAAAGCAATGTTTCAAAAGTGCTTTGATGTGACCACAGACATGAATATAACCCTAAGAGACTTTTGGAAAAACCATTTCCATATCCTGCATTGTGTAAACCTTATAGGTAAGGCTTGGGAGGGAGTGACTACCAGGACTTTGAACTCTGCCTGGAGAAAATTGTGGCCAGACTGTGTCCTAGAGAGGGATTTTGAAGGTTTTGGGGCTGAGCCTCAGAACCCTGAGCATGAGCCTGAGCCTGAGCCTGTTGTGGAAGAAAGTGTGGAATTGGGCAACTATGGGGTTAGAGGTGAGTGGTGAGGATGTGGAACAGTTGGTGGAGAAGCACAAGGAAGAGCTAACCACTGAAAATCTGCAAGAGCTTCAACAGCAACTGGAACAAGAGACCAGAGGTCAGGACAATGGTTCAGAGGAGGAGGAGGTGGAACCGAGATGGAAGAAGGTGCCTTCTTCAAGGATTAGGGAGATCTGTGCCAAATGGAGTGATGTGCAAGGCTTTATGGATGAATATCACCCTAACCATGCTGTTGCAGGCTATTGCGCCCCTTGAACTGGGCCTCAATGTATATAATGTATATTTCCATTTTCTATAATTTTATATTGCTAATATTCTCGATTATAGCTAAATCGTTTATATTTTGCTTTATATTATTATTAGACTATTATTTAACTTAGCTCTATTTATTAGGTAGGATGTAATATTGTTGTGTTTGAGAGTGTGTAGTAACTGCCTTGGTGTTGGCAAACGACTGTTATGCTGCCGGCGTCTAGTTGCGGGGGGAGTCAGTCTCTGAACACACCTGAGCTGGGTGGTTGTTCCTCTTTCATCGCTCTCTCTGGCCTGCTGCCCTTCGTCGAGTCAACTCCTCACTCTTGTTGTTCTCGACATTAGACTCTGTTGGGTAGAGTATGCATTTGTTGGTGAGGCGAATCATACTTCTCAGAACTCTGTGTAACTCTGTTCACAGAGAATAGACTAGACAGTGATTTTCGACGTTGTTCTGGGTTGTGTGTCACATTGACACTCTGATACTACTCAGGTCTCAAGCTATAGCTCTGGACCTAATTCGATAAGGCATCTGTGCACCGCCACAGTTTGGGATTGTTTATGCTGAACCTAGTTTCAGTAGAAAGGGAGTTTTATGACTTTTGGAGGATCTACTGATGGTCCCCAGTTAGGGTCGATTTTCTATCTCCTTGTTCCTGACGCTGTGTTGCTGTTGCCTGTTATAGTGCTGTTCTGCGAAGTGGTCATTTTACTAGACAATCAAGCTGTTCTGGTTGTCAATTTGTTATTACAGCTAGCTTATGAGAAGTTGTTCTGTCGTACACTGGTTGAGTCGAGTCATAGTTACCGGGAGCACACTCGTACACACCTTTATTATTATTTATATATATTATTGTTATTACTGACATTGTACCTGATGGTACTTCTGAGTCATTTATATATATGTGCCCTCAGCACAGACTTATTGTATATGGGAACAGTGTAGGAGCTATCCTCCTAATTAACCTAATTGATATCTTAATTAATATCTATATATTTGATTTACTTTGCTACCCTAGATTTTCTCACTTTGATAATAAACCTTTTAAATATATTTCGTTGGTTAGTACCCTATCAGTTGCAATCCCCTTAATATATATAATATGTCGGATAACTGAACCAGGATACTGACTTTGTTGCAAAAGCCCAGTAACAGGCTGAATGCTAGAAGGGCTTTCGTTTCTAGTGTTCACTGGAGATATCTATTATTAATAGATATCGTGTCATTTTGTAACAAATGGGGGCCTGTCTGGGAGCTTCTTGATCCAAGGTGTTGGAGGAATTGTCCAGTTTGCCATACTAGTAACTCTATGGTCAAACACTTTGAGTAATTTCCTAATCTGAAGACTAGGAGTTTGGTCTTGTACAACATCATAGGGGATGTATGTACCTGTCCGAGTCTCTTGATCCAAGGAGATGGAAATACTGTTAATGAGCTCTGGCTCTAAGACAACCAACACAGGTATATCTTGTAAAGTAAATTCTTACATTAGGATTCTAGCTTCCCATAATCACTCTCTCATATTGTACTTATTTTCGTGATGTATGATAAGGTGAAAAAGTTAATTGATACTCTGACTTTGTCGAAGTTACGTACTTTAAAGCTTCAGACTTGTTGGCAGGTAGCCAAGCATCTGGGTGTGACGTACAACCGTAGTTACACCGCAGTAACAGTCAGAGCATTAATTAAAGATATGTTGTTTCCTGATAATACAGAGTTTGATTCTGAATCAGAGTCAGAGAGCTTAGTGTCACAATTAGTAAGTATGTCGCTAATTGATGACGTAGAAGTGAGAGCAACTCAGGCAGAGGTTCCTGAGCCTAGTGATACTGCTCAGTTTTCTCTCACTCCCTCCTGTCTGCCTCAGACATTAGTACAGAGTGTAGCTGGAAGTATGACGCAGCCTCATACTAGTACTGTTTATGCTACACCTGTCTCTTCTTATACTAGACCAGATCTAGGCTCTATTGGCATGGCTGGACTAGGTGCCCGACCTAGGGTCTATCCAGATAAACCTGTTCATTTACCTTCCCTTGGCCTTTGATCCTATATCTCAGGACCAATTCAACAGGATGGAACGCCTAATATTGTTGCAAACTGCACAAATTGAGGCACAGAGGAAATTGAACGAGGAAGAGTTCCATAGAGAAACTGTTCGTTTCCAGAGACAACAGAGTATTAGATCTGATCAGCCTAGTAAGGCTATAGAGGATACATTTAACGTGCAGAAAGCTGCCACAATGGTCCCTAAGTTTTTTGAGACAGACCTAGACACGTATTTTGATGTGTTCGAGAATCAAGCACGTGCCATGAATTGGCCACGTAAGCATTGGGCTACATTGTTGCACACAGCTTTGACTGGCAGAGCTCAAACATGTACTGCTGCTTTGCCTTTTGCTAAATACATTGACTATGCCACAGTCAAAGAAACCATTCTTGAGACATATAATTTGTTACCTGTAAGTTACCAACGTGCATTTCGTACGTTACAACGACGACAGGGTCAAACTTGTGTGGAGTTTGCCCGTGAGAAAAAGCTTGCATTTGAGTGGTGGTGTCGAGCCTCCCATTGCCAGACTTATGACAGTCTCGTTCAGCTGATACTTCACGAGGAGTTCAACAACTGTATGTCTGCTGATGTACAAGAATATTTGATCGACCACACTGCCACAGATATTCTAGAGACTGCAGCTTTAGCTGACAACTATGAAATTTCTCACACAATTGTACGTGCTAAAACTGAGAGAAAAAAGGTAACTAAAAAATGTCCTAGGAATTGGCAAACCAAATCTGCTGATCAGTGCCGGCCTAAAACTGCTACTGTTACTTCTCGTACCTTCACCAGGAAACCTGACATTCCTAAATCTGTCTCTGTAGCTAGACAGAAGTCTAATACTGAGAAGAAGAATGTCAAATGTAACTACTGTCTTAGGAAAGGTCATACTCGAGAATATTGTTTTAAGTTAGAAAGAGATATGAGACAAGATCGTGCGGCTGGCGCCCCCACTCAAGTCGTATCTTCGGTGCAACAAGGGCACCATCCTAGTAATACTTCTGACTCCCCAGTTTTCGAGAATGTTCCTCAGAATAGATGACTAACATCAGACAGAGTATCTGATGAGAAGATTCAGTCAGCTATGAGTCCTTACTTATCGAGAGGCAAAGTAGGACTTGACGAATCTAAGCTCACTGAGATAATTACTTTCCGAGACACTGGTAGTTATCTAACGTTGTTAAGAGAAGATGTATTGCCTTTAACTAACGATACCTATGCCCAGATAGATGTATTGCTAGAAGCCTATGGAGGTGCTGTTACTAAAGTACCTCTTCACAAAGTGTACCTTGAAACAAGCTATTATTCTGGTTATATGTCAGTTGGTATTTCCAGTGGTGAATTTCCTATCAGGTCAGTGGACTTGTTGATAGGAAACGATATCCTTCAGGCTGGTATTTGTAAGGAGCCACTTGTGATTGATAATACCACTGAGGATAATTACGCAATTGAAGCATGTAGAGAGAAGCCTATATTATTCCCTCTCAGTGCAATTACCCATGCTATGTCAAAGATACAACAACAACCATCCTTGTCTCCTGCCGAGTTAGTTGATGATAATGACTTGGGGTTGAATATGTTATTCAGTGATTCTCTGCGGCCAGGATCACTAGCACTGACACCCCCCCTACCTCATCAGCCTAGTCAAGACACAACTGATGTGAAGATTCTGACTCATGACGATTTAATCAAGGATCAGTTTGTTGATCAGTCTTTGGAGAGACTGAGAGACCTAGCAGTTACTGAGAGTGAAGCAAAGGATCTCGATAATTGTTATTATTATAGTAAAGGTGTTGCTGATCATGTGCGACGTTGCCACGTCTGTCAGGTGACAGGCAAACCAGCTCATTACCTAGTACGCACGCCTGGGAAAAGAAAATCCAATCATGTGTACCACATTAATCAGCTCAAGACATACTATGCTAGCCCTCTACCTACTGCTTCTATTCTTCCTAGACCACAGGAAGGAAACGTCAGTCTGCCTGACATCTCTAGAGGTATAGAGGTCCGTTTAGAGAATTCAGTGACTCTACAATCACTCGATAATTTTCTAAGTAACCTTGATGCTGATAAAGCAAGTAATGTTAAGAACATGATTTTGCAGTACCCTGAATTGTTTACTGATGTTCCTAAACGATGTACTCTGGGAGTACATGACGTTGATGTACAGGAAGCATCACCTATTAAGCAATCACCATATAGAATGAGTCCAACGAAACATAGAGCATTGAGAGAAGAAGTTGACTTTTTGTTATCTCATGGACTTATTGAACACAGTAAAAGTCCATGGGCCTCACTGTGTATATTAGTGCCCAAGCCTGACGGTAGTTTCAGGATGTGTACTGATTACAGGAAAGTGAATTCTGTCACCTTGCCTGATGGTTATCCTTTACCTCGCATAGACGACCTGATTGATCGTGTGTCAGGAGCACAGTATGTCAGCTGTTTAGATCTCTTACGAGGATATTATCAAGTCCCGCTTACTGAACGTGCTCAAGAAATATCTGCCTTCACCATTCAAGATGGATTGTTCAACTATCTCGTCACTCCATTCGGCTTATGTAATGCTGCTTCGTCATTTCAACGTATTATGAACGAGTTGACCTACGACTTAGATGGAGTAGAAGCCTATCTTGACGATTTAGTGGTGTACAGTGACGAATGGGAACAACACTTGACACGTCTCAGAGCTTTGTTTGAGAAACTGACACATTATAATTTCACTGTTAACTTGGCTAAGTGTAGTTTTGGTCAAGCCAAGATTACCTATTTAGGGTTTTGTATAGGCCAAGGTGAAGTTGCTCCTATTGATACTAAAGTTCGTGCTATTGCTGCATTTCCAGTACCACAGGATAGAAAGGGTGTGCAAAGATTCCTGGGTATGGCAGGTTATTATCGCAGGTTCTGTCCTAACTTTGCTCAAGTCGCTGCTCCTCTCACTGAGCTCACTAGTAGCAAAGTCCAGTTCATCTGGACTCGAGATTGTTCAGACTCATTTACAAGGTTGAAGCGCTTGCTTTCCTCTGCTCCTGTTTTGCAGAGTCCTAACTTCAACCTACCCTTCTGTCTGCATATAGATGAGTGGTTATGCAGTAGGTGCGGCGCTGCTCCAAAAGTCCACATCTACTGACATATTGCATCCTATCTGCTACTATTCTTCTAAACTCAAACGACATCAGAAAAACTATGCCACTATTGAGAAAGAGGCACTAGCTCTTGTGGTGTCGTTAGAACATTTTGATGTATATTTGGGTACTTCTCCTTTTAAGATAAATGTATTTTCTGACCACAATCCTCTCACCTATATTAACACCATGAAGAGTAAAAATGCTAGGATAATGAGGTGGGCTCTCAGGATCCAGCCTTACTCCATAAGTATTAAACATATCAGTGGTCGATGTAATGTAATTGCTGACGCTCTGTAACGTCCTTAATTATCATTACAACATTTAAATTAACGTAAAATTGTGCCCAATATACTATTTTGTTACTTGCTACTTTGATTAATTAAGTAAAGTAACGTAAAATCAATACTGCCCATGTAAATTTATGTCTAATTATAATTTCTTTCCATGTATCTACAGTTGTGTGATTTTTATGTTGGTGTGTTGTGAAGGAGATACTGAGAGAAGCTGAGTGTGAGTGTGTGTTTGGTGGGCGATGTTTGTTGCCGAGCAGACTGCTCCACAGTGACCCCCCCCCACTTCTCTACACACCTATTCTCTCCAGCTTCCCCATGCTGTCCAGTCCTTGCTGCTTCACATTCCACTACCACTGTATTAGAGAGGAATGTCGTCTCCTATCACACAAGACTGCTGTTGTATAGTCGTCACTACTATGACCACCACTGTTCGAGCCTCAGATGTCTCTATGCTGTCACCTCTACATCAGTGTATGGACATAACCGTGATTATGCTGATCTACGAAGTTGTATACTACCCTAGTACGAGGGGTATATCTTAGTGATATTGACACTGTAGAAAAGTAATTTAAGTGTTAACTTGCCATGACACCTGAGTGACTGATATATTTATATATTTTTCTGTAATACATGTGTTTGAGACATTACTACTTCTCCCAGTACGACCGTTTGTCGTGATGGGGGGTATTGCGCCCCTTGAACTGGGCCTCAATGTATATAATGTATATTTCCATTTTCTATAATTTTATATTGCTAATATTCTCGATTATAGCTAAATCGTTTATATTTTGCTTTATATTATTATTAGACTATTATTTAACTTAGCCTATTTATTAGGTAGGATGTAATATTGTCTGGTTTGAGATGTGTAGAACTGCCTTGGTGTTGGCAAACGACTGTTATGCTGCCGGCGTCTAGTTGCGGGGGAGTCAGCCTGAACACACCTGAGCTGGGTGGTTGTTCCTCTTCATCGCTCTCTCTGGCCTGCTGCCCTTCGTCGAGTCAACTCCTCACTCTTGTGTTCTCGACATTAGACTCTTGGTAGAGTATGCATTTGTTGGTGAGGCGAATCATACTTCTCAGAACTCTGTGTAACTCTGTTCACAGAGAATAGACTAGACAGTGATTTTCGACGTTGTTCTGGGTTGTGTGTCACATTGACACTCTGATACTACTCAGGTCTAAAGCTATAGCTCTGGACCTAATTCGATAAGGCATCTGTGCACCACCACAGTTTGGGATTGTTTATGCTGAACCTAGTTTCAGTAGAAAGGGAGTTTTATGACTTTTGGAGGATCTACTGATGGTCCCCAGTTAGGGTCGATTTTCTATCTCCTTGTTCCTGACGCTGTGTTGCTGTTGCCTGTTATAGTGCTGTTCTGCGAAGTCGTCATTTTACTAGACAATCAAGCTGTTCTGGTTGTCAATTTGTTATTACAGCTAGCTTATGAGAAGTTGTTCTGTCGTACACTGGTTGAGTCGAGTCATAGTTACCGGGAGCACACTCTAACACCTTTATTATTATTTATATATATTATTGTTATTACTGACATTGTACCTGATGGTACTTCTGAGTCATTTATATATATGTGCCCTCAGCACAGACTTATTGTATATGGGAGCAGTGTAGGAGCTATCCTCCTAATTAACCTAATTGATATCTTAATTAATATCTATATATTTGATTTACTTTGCTACCCTAGATTTTCTCACTTTGATAATAAACCTTTTAAATATATTTCGTTGGTTAGTACCCTATCAGTTGCAATCCCCTTAATATATATAATATGTCGGATAACTGAACCAGGATACTGACTTTGTTGCAAAAGCCCAGTAACAGGCTGGATGCTAGAAGGGCTTTCCTTTCTAGTGTTCACTGAAGATATCTATTATTAATAGATATCGTGTCATTTTGTAACACAGGCCGTGCTGGCAACCTATACAATGACACAGTGGTGTGTCATTTCAGGGATGTGTTAAAGAATCGCCAGACACAGAGCTCCCTGGACAGATTTATTGTTAGAAAGAGGTCCAGTGACTCTCAAGCTGGTCCTAGTGGCATTCAAAGACAAAGGGAAGTAACCCCAGAAAAGAACTTGGTACCTGCAGTGTTAATGGAAGGGGATTCCCCCTTTCCCAAAAACTAGCATACTACTCCACCTTCTCCTCCTCCCGTCCTCCACACATCAACAACTCTTCAATAAATGTAAGTGACATGTTATTTTACAATATTTACATGTGTATTTATTTATTGTTCATTAAATTGTGTATTATTTAATGTCAAAAAGTTCTAAAAGATATTTTATTTAACTACTTTTGGAAGTCTTGGACGGATTAATTTTATTTCCATTATTTCTTATGGGGAAAATTGATTTGGTTAACGATTGTTTCGGTTAAAGATATGCCCTCTGGAAGGATTAATACGTTAACCAAGGTATGACTGTATGTGTATATATATTATAGAACAATAGCAATAGGTTGGTAGGTAAGTAAGTAGGTAGGTAAGTAGGTAGGCAAGTAAGTAGGTAGGCAAGTAGGTAGGCAAGTAGGTATGTAAGTAGGTAAGCAAGTAGGTAAGTAGGTAAATAACAAAAAGGCACAATACCGTGACTGGAACAATACACACAACTCACAAAAGGGAGTACGAGAGTTGCGACTTGCATTACAAGTCACACTAACACACGAGATGGAGGACAAGGAGGACAGGCAGGGACGAGTGGTGGTAATGGAGAAGAGGAAGTGGAGTGGTAGAAATACCACTACCACTTCCACTACTTACTCCATTATTACCCCACTCTCTGGTACCTCCCTGTCTGCCGCCTATAAATACCACTTCCCTGTCTCTGTGTGTTAGTGTGACTTTGTAAATGGTCCAAGTCGGGCCGAAACGTCGTCGTAAGCTCCTCTCTTTTATATGTGCGGGTTGTGTGTGTAGGTAAGTAGGTAAGTAAGTAGGTATGTAAGTAGGTACATAAGTAGGTAGGTAAGTAGGTAGGAAGGACTGTGGGGAAGAAGAGCATGGGACCCCATGGGTGTTGACAGGCAGAGGGTGGTGAGTGGTGGTATAATATGTCATTTTGACAGCAGCCGCACCCTGACTCAGCATATTTACAAGTCCACACACTCACAACAACCAGCTTCCAGAAGCTATTATCAGTTCTATGAAGTGTCCAGTGACTATATATGTGTATATATAGAAACCAGAAGGAAGGAAGGAAGGAAGGAGATGAAAGAAAGGAAGAACGGTATGAAAGGAAGGAAGGTAGGTAGGTAGGAATGTAGGAAGGAAGGAATGTAGGAAGGAAGGAATGTAGGAAGGAAGGAATGTAGGAAGGCATGTAGGAAGGCATGTAGGAAGGAAGGTTGGAAGGAAGGTTGGAAGGAAGAAAGGAAGGAAGGTAGGAAGGAAGGCAGGAAGGAAGGTAGAAAGGAAGGCAGGAAGGAAGGTAGAAAGGAAGGCAGGAAGGAAGGTAGGAAGGAAGATAGGCAAGAAGGAATAAAGGAAGGAAGGAATGACGACCCAGAAACAACAACCAGCTTCCAGAAGCTAATAGCAATTCTATGAAGTGTCCAGTGATTATATATGTGTATATATGGAAACCAGATGAACAAGGGGGCTTTAGGAAAGGTAGGGGGTGTGTAGACCAAGTGTTTACAGTGAAACATATAGGTGAACAGTATTTG
>WNWK01045828.1:0-14562 GCA_009830355.1 Cherax destructor | reverse complement strand
GGGGGGGGTTTGCAAATGCTGCAGCGGGAGGAGGCGGGAGGCAGTGGAGATGTCCTGTCTAAGGGCAATGTGTGGTGTAAATATTATGAAAAAATTCGGAATGTGGAAATTAGGAGAAGGTGTGGAGTTACAAAAAGTATTTGTCAGAGGGCTGAAGGGGGGTTGTTGAGGTGGTTTGGTCATTTAAAAAATGGATCAAAGAGAATGATTTGGAGACGTATAAATCTGTGGGGGAAAGGGAAAGGGGGGGTAGGGGTCTCCTAGAAAAGGTTGGAGGGAAGGGGTAAAGGAGGTTTTTGGGGCGAGGGCTTGGACTTCCAAAAGCTGTGTGGCGTTTTGTGGGAGGAATGGAGACGAATGGTTTTGGGACATGACGATCTGTTGGAGTGTGAGCAGGGTAACATTGTGTGAAGGGATTCAGGGAAACCAGTTAATTGATTTAGTTGGACTTGAGTCCTGAAAGGGGAAGTACAATGCCTGCACTTTAAAGGAGGGGTCTGAGATGGGACAGCTGGGAGGGACTTTTCTCAGCTGTAGTATCTGAGCTCCTCTGCAAAGACAGTGATTATGTATGAGTGTGGTGAAAGTGTTGAATGATGATGAAAGTTTTTTCTTTTTGGGGATTTTCTTTCTTTTTGGGTCACCCTGCCTCGGTGGGAGACGGCCGACTTGTTGAAAAAAAAAAAAAAAAAAATATATATATATATATATATATATATATATATTTATTGGGGTGCCACCTTTAGAACTTTACGGGGGCCCCTCATCCTCAGAGAAGAAAAAAAACGTACCTCAGGGAAAACCGGCCCCCGACTGTTTGAATATTTTCTTCTACCCCCCCCTATATATATTGTATTTGTATTTTATTAATAGACAGAATACATTGACAGAAAACACAAACATGAACATGAATACTTTGGGTACAATATATCAAAGATTATGAATCTCCTCCAAGCCCAGCACCAGCTTCCCCCTCGGGATGGCAATGTTGAGGCGCGGGAACATGAAAGTGCCTGCCCTTGGGTCTGGTGGTGTCGTTGAGTCGGGAACCCATTTTTTGGGGGAAACGGTGGCTTTTTTCCCCCCATGACCCCAAGGTCTCTTGATCCCACTGGGACAAATTGATACTGGGCTTATGTCCCTGTACTTCCGATCTTGTACTCCCCCCTGTGGTCCAGCTCCCCCCTGTCGCATATGGACATAAAAAAAAAACTTTCTACAGGGGGGAAGAAAAAAGGGGTGCTTCGTGGTCAAGGCAGTGAGCGCAATGGGCATCACTGCACGCCTTCCCTCGGGAAGATACTGCAACACAGGAGACATAGTTGCGTGCCCCGGACTTAACGGGGTACAGTCCCCTTTGGGACGGTGACTGCGCAGTCAGTCATCGTAGAGCGCTCAGGGTTCCTAAACCGGGGGACAACCTGTTGGCCCTCGATGGGCGTCATCAGTAGTTGCAACGGGGCAGGACTTCTTCTGACAAGTGACTCAGGAGGATTTCTTGACTGGTACTGTCGCTGGGCCTGTCACTGCTGGCGAGTGTGGAGTGAGGAGTGAGCGTGGCAGAGACGCCGGGCAAACATCTGGAGGTCGAAAAGCATACACCTTACTGCAGTGAGTGGACTAGCTGTGACAGGCTGACGTCGCCTGCTGACAGGCTTAACTGAGGCTTGCGAGTGTCTTTCTTCGACAGTTGAAGTTAAGAGGGATGGTCAAAGGTCCCCAGCTGGTCGCTAAATAACTGCACTCTGACATTCAGAAGGTGAAGTGGAAACGATCTTGATGGGAGAATCATCCGGGGGAGGATTGAGACATCACAGCCAACAAAAAGCTTTCTGTACAAGGGGCTCGGGCGCTGTTTGGGGCGCCTGAACTGAGTAATGTCATTCAAGCGGCTGGGCTCAAGATTACACAGGACACACGGAAAACTGCACACACGTACTGCACATTTGGGACAACTGGCTTACTAGCAAATGACACTTTCTGTGCAAAAAACGACACAAGCAACACTAACATGTGAGAACCTGACTGAGAGGAAAAAAAAAATGAACGATTTTCATTTTGGAAACTACACCCGGAATGTGGTGATGTGGGTCGCGTGATGAGTTTTGGGGGGACACAGGGACCCTGGTGACCCTGGGGGACTGGATGGATGTCATGGGGGACATCACGAGTGCGAAGTGGAGTTGGGGCATATGGGACGCAGGGTTTATAAAACAACCCGGGATTTGGGTTGGAACCCCTGTGACTTGCTGATCACCCTATGTGGCTTGCTCCACGTAGTAACCCGGGTACTTGGATACACAGCCTGGCAAGAATTTACAAGGGAAAATTTACAGAAAAAAAAAGGCAGAGGGAGGGGCAGCGGTGGCGGGCACACTGGGCGAGCGTGGGTGAGTAGGCGGGGAACCGCCATCCTCTACCCCCACCTCATAACACAAAGGGGGACACCCACACTATACGCTGAAATCACCACAAAACCCCCTCGCTTAACAACAGCAGCAAAAAATGCTGGTAAAGGGTGAGCACGTGACTTGAACAGCGTGGGATGCTGTGTCGGGGGCGCAGAGGATGCCACTATATTTCGAAGAAATTGACAAATTTTGGCCTGATCCCGATTGTACCTGTGTCTGGATGCTGAGATTTGCAGCACACATCAGGGTAACTTTGAGAGATGGATGCCCTTTTGTAGGGTGATGAAGTGAAGCAAATTTATTCCTCTTCCTTCCCCCCTTGGGGAAAACATCTACTGTGAGGCACTGCTGTCCACCAATTTTAAACAGGCATTGTTTTTGTCTTTTTTAGGCGGGTTTTAAATTATAAGGCTTGGAGGCTTTTACTTTTTTGCAAATAACATGAGGGTGAATAGGCCTGTTTACTCAGGAAGGCCCTGAGTGGGAAAAGGGGGCAGGTCTGGGTCCCCCCCAAGGCCCCCCCCGGTGGAAACTATGGGGAAAAGGTATGTAGGCTTACAGCTTGCATTCTGCTCGGGGTTGCAGACAGCATAGGGTGTCTACACCACTGCAATACAGAGGGTCTTAGGGTCGAGGCGTGTTCCCATTGCCGAAATGGGAACTTTTGGGGGAAATCCCCAGGTGATGTGCACTCACAGCTAGGAGACGGGCAGTCTCTGTCTGATGTTACAGAACAATTGTTGGCAAAAACCCTTTTTGTGATGGGGCCATCCCAACTTGACTGTTTGAGGAAGTTCTGCACTAAGTTTTTTGGGGCTGGAGCAGCAAGTCTCCCATTCAGTGATGGCACGGATAGCTAGGGGCCTGTATTCCCGCAATCACCGAGGTTGTCCCGAAGAATTTGTTTTATTAACTCATTTGATGCTATAAGAGGATAGGGAAAAATGGTAAGGCAATCTGGGAGGTTTGACCCCAGCCCCCGCCTGACTGGAAGCAAGGCTTGCAACCCTTCCACTTGGGAGAGATTCAAAACCCCTGGCATGGTCTGGGAGTCATATTCCTTGAATTACAGACTGCTGAAGGCTGGGGAGCATCTCAGGAAGTAGGTAAGTTTTGGGATTGAAGGCACCGGGAGAGGAAAAGGCATCATGTGTATCGATGTCTTTCATCATCCTGGGGTTTAAATTTTTTTTTTTCTAGGACCAGATCAATGGCATTGAGCCCAAGAGGAGCACCAAGGAGAGTGCTTTGGCTGGATCAATGACTGTGCTCCGGAAAAAAAGCACTTATTCGGATCATCTTTGATTGTTAGAAACTATTTCACATTTTGGGGGGGTTTTAAAAATAGGCCCAGGGTCTTTCCCCGTCTTTAATTTTTTTGATGTCCTCTTGGAGAGATTCTGTAACCCGCTAGAGACCATCATCCAAGAACCAAAGAGCTCACTGGAGACACCTGTGACTCCTTGATGACCAGACAGAATAGAAAGGGGGGAGAGGGTCCCCATTTCACACCCCCACTTGAGTCAATTTCATAATCCCCAAACAAAAGAGGCCCACTATAACACGATTCTATAAAGGGATAGGGAAGGGAAGATCAGAAACTGCTTGGGGAGCAGCATCCCTTTTGACAAATTGAAAAATTGACTAAGTCCAATTTTATCAAGGCTTTTTTTTTATTGGACATGTTATAGATGATACTCGTGTGCTTGGGCAGTGCCACACCTTGTTGAACACCAAAACCGAGCTGAGTTGGTTTTTAACGATGAGGGGGCCTCTTTACTCGCCATTCTTACTGCAGCCTTGGCGACTAGGCGCCGAATGTTGCCCCCAATGGGCCTGATTCCTCCATCCTTTATATATATATATATATATATATATATATATATATATATATATATAATATATATATATATATATATATATATATATATATATATATTTTCATACACTACAAGTTGTGTTCAGATAATAGTATTCATATCGATAGTTCAATAGTATTATCATTATACATCTGTCTTAAGATGCGATCATTCAAGATACAAGAGTATTCTTAACGACAGTTCAAGAGTGATCTCGCTCGTCTAACAATTCCCATGGCATTCATTTTTTTCCTATAGTAAACCGTCCTCAACATTTTAGTTGTCTCAGGTAGTCTTCTTTGTACTCCAAGCTTTCCATGAAAAGTTCGGCTGCGTTCTGACTGTACTCGCCTAGCTGTGCCGGGAGGAAAGTGGAGTCTCAGTTTCGAGACTTGCTTTTCAGATTCAGATTTTTATTTCTTTGCAAGTTTACAATGACTGACATGTTGTAGGGAGTCCTATTTACAAAGGTAGTTTACAGTGTGTAATTACAATAATGATTTGCTGTGCAAAAGAGTCACCATCATGCTAGGCATTACGGGCTGACTAAACTTAATGGGTTGCAGAGTACTTTAATATTAGACAAATAGATCATAGTGTTAAGTTGTACATCTGTTTTATATATAACAAACAGTAAAATGACTCAAATTACAAAATGGGAATATTACAATGGGCCATGTTGAAAGTAAGTTTACAATATGAGATTGTTACAATTGAGTATAAGTCAGAACAATTTTTTGTAGGTATTGATTTTATACAATGTAGTATTGAGTAATGTAATGAACTTTTAGCATCTATTTTTGAAGTTCTGAGATTTAGGTGAGTAACACTGTGATCCTTAGCACAGTATGTGGTAATGGAGGTGAATTTGAAAGCAGTTTGAATGTTGATTAGTTTTGGGTGAGTAGATTTCTAAGAAGAGTATTGAACTGATTTGCAGACGGGGATTTTTTAGGTTTCGGCAGTAAATTTCCCCAAATTTTTGGGCCCCTTTTTATGTGCAAAAAGGTTTTTGCATAGGAGAGATAAGCGAGGGAACAGAGTGATCTGTGTCTTGTATTATGGTTGTGTGTTCTGTTGTAGTTA
The DNA here is from genome assembly GCA_009830355.1 of Cherax destructor. Lineage (NCBI taxonomy): Eukaryota > Metazoa > Arthropoda > Malacostraca > Decapoda > Parastacidae > Cherax > Cherax destructor. The sequence goes on along the minus strand of WNWK01045828.1, from coordinate 9,206 downwards.
TCAAGGAGTTTAAGAGGGTTTATATTAGGGAGTTTTCCGTGTCCTATGTATGTAGTAGGCAAATAAGAACTGTGGGTGTTTTGTATATTGAGTAAGTTAAGATTTTTTGAATAGTGGGGGTGTATGATGTTTTGGTTGGGAATTTGTTACAACGGACTGCTTTTTTTTTATTGGTTTTTTAAAGGGGTCTGGGGGTTTTTACTGGGGTTGAGCCCCATGCACAGATTCCATAGGGGGGAGATAGGGGTAAATGAGTGAGTGGACAGAGCAAGTAGAGCTGACGGTACATAGTACCGTTTCTTTGATAGAATGTTTATCTAGGTGATTTCCCTCCCTTTTTGGGGGGCTGCTATAAAACATTTGAACCGGGGAATAGATTTAGCTCCTTTTTGATCTTTATTTTAAAAGGGAGGGGAGGTCCGGGGGAGGGGTTATGGGAGGGGGGGGGTAGTTGTCCTGTGGGTGGAAGAGGGAAGGGAGGAGGGCGGGGGGTTCTGCGGGGGGCGAAGGGGACGAATTGGGGGGCTCCTGGGGGTATAAATGTTGTGGGGGACGTGGGAGAGACATGGTGGGGGAAGGGGGGGGTGACCCACTTCGTGCCTTCGACAATCACATACCTGAATGTTATGACGACACAAGAATGGCTAGCGCGCTTCCTGCCACATTTTTTTGCGCAAAGAATTAACAATATTTTCTTGTACCTTGGCCAGGTGGAAGAGAAATTATGTTTTACTGTTGCAACTTTTGCATTGCATGTATATACTAAGTATATACACCACGAATATAAATCAACCACTTGCTTACACTCCACTTGGAAGTAACGTGAGAAAACCAGGCACAATCTTATTAATTGTTATAGTAAAAATATATACAACTAAAGCAAGCAGTAAATGCAGTTAGATTACCTCGGGAAGTTGTAAACAGAGTTGTATTATGTGGGTGTGATTTATGTAAGCTCCAAGGACATGCTTGTCAATAGAGAGGGGTCAACCACGCCATGTTACACCGCTCACTTGCATGTTGTATTTTCGCAATTCTTTTTTCCTGTTTTTATTTATGACCGGGTTCGGGGGACTTATCTACCCCGTAGAGAAGTCCTCGAAGCCTGAAGCCAGACTTCGTTGTCGACCACCCGGGTGAACAAGGGTGTACTAGTGGCCCGCAGCCCCACATAGCCATGCCATCCAGCTGATCTGCCACTTGTGGAAGGCGCCCAACTTCATCATAACCATTAATCAGGTTTACCTTACGTGGCCAAGTTATACTGTTAAATAGTAGACCAAATTAAGTTACAATGGAGACAGATGAAGAAAACATGCAGTATAATACGATCCTTTGATAACGTTTCACCCATGGAGAGACATGTCAGGGAAAAACCCCCTGCGAGGAGAAAGTGTCTACAGAGCCCTCACATTACTTTTGCATTTGTGTCTACCCATCGCATCGGAATTTTATAAATACCATTTCGCTCTACAATGGAGCATTAAAATATTTTTAACTAACATTGTCTTCAACTAGAAAGATTTTTCTAGTTAGAAATTTAAAACACATTTACAGGCTACATGTTTAATCTTGTACACCCTTTTTTTTTTTTCATAGAATACCAAAAACAAAAACAGGAAAAAAGAGGCAAGACTGCTCAAAATGAAGGGGCGTCCCGGTGGTGGGGGGGACCAGTCAAAACAATATCAACACATCCTCGGGCCAGTGTAATATTCCGGGAAAATTTGAGAGTTTTCTAGGGCTGTTAAGCCACTGTGTTTGGCAGTGGTGGTGGTTTAAGCGTGTTTTATTTCCCCTTTTTTGTTAATATAATCTATGTTTTTATAAGTTTATTAAATCCAACTAACTTGAAATAAAGAAAAAGGCATTTGTAAATTAGCACCGCGTTTAAAAAAGACGTTGGGTATGACGTAATTATTATAATCAAGGGGAAAGCGCTAAACCCGTAGGATTAAACAGCGCCTGTGGGGGATGTGGAAGGCATTCAGGTTTTTCGGGGAACTGGAGCACAGATTCAATTCCCAGACAAGACCCCCTCACCAGCATAAAGGAGCCTTCCTTGAGGGGGTTGATAAAAAAAAATTATATGCATACAATAGTGGCCAGAAAGGGGGGGCTTTTATAAATTTTTTTATTTTTTTTTTTAATTTAAAGGGAAATTTTCACAATTAAAACCCCAATGCCCACAAAAGCACAACAGTTTAAAAATTTTAAACATACTGAAAATCACTTTTTTAAAAATTTGATTTTATGACCCTTGTTTAAAAGTTTGCCCCCCCTTCCCGGCCTGACTGAAATTGGCTTCCACTGATACAATATACAAGAATGGAGGGTTGGGGTCAAATATTCGCTCTTTTTCCCCTCTAACCAAACACACCCGCCTACATACAAGGTGCCATAAAAAATTTCCCCCAGACTCGGTGAAACTAAAAATTCTTCAGGAGCTTTTGGAAAAAGGGAAGGGTTGGACACAGTTTTTTAAATGTTTTTTTGATTCTAAACAGAAACGTCATCTGAGGATGAACGCTCTGATCGTCTATCAATGCCCAAAAAACAGACGAACACTGAAAATGTGAGGAAGGCTTTTACGAAGATCGTCGTTAGAGTATCCAGGATTGCAAGTGCTGTGCAATTTTTTTGGGTCGGGCAAAACTTTGATTGAATTATTATTATTACAATCAAGGGGGAACCTAAACCGTAGGATTATACAGCGTCTGTGAGGGGGGGGTGAGGAAGGTATTCAAACTTAATTCAAAGGGAAATGGAGCACGATCCAACCCTAGAGCAAAAACCTCTCCCCCGCGTCAAGGAAACCCTTTCCGAGGTTTTTATTGAAAATTTGAACATGAGGCGAATGGCCCAAATTTATGTTTTGCTTTCAAGACCACGTTTTCGCTATAACATAACGGTTGGGGCCCCCCTCCCCACTCCCCGATTGCCACCTGTGACATTCTTTCCCAATAAATAAAAATGGCACTCTAGGTGCGGGGTGTTAATAACGTGGGATTCATGCAGAATTGCAGGTTGTGGAAGAAGAGCTGGGCTCAGTGTATAACCTCTCAAGGAGGTACTTGAGGAATCAACTTCAAAGATGATTAGGTAATCAACATTTTTTTCATCGGTCCAGGAATTTTTTGTTGCACCTCTCACACAATCACCTTTTCCCCCGAACTCCACACACAACCACATCGGAAAGGAGGAACCAAAGGATAAGTCACATTGGGGAGGAAACTTTAAAGAAAAACATGAAGTCAACATGGCTAAACAATGCATAAAAGAAAAGCGACAAAAAAATTATCGGGGTTGATAATGAAATATAACAGAAAAAGTGACCATACTGTAGCTAAACGTGAAGATGGAGGCTAGGTTTTTTTTTTTGTTTACAGAACACTAGAATCCTTGTTTATTCTGCAATTTAAACTTTCCCATTCTATCATTATCAAATTTATATTTTTTCAATTTTATTGTGGTGACCAATGCATTCGCATATTGTAAAAATCAAACTCAGTGTCAGAAAATTTAGACAAAAGGGAAAAAAACATCCCGCCCAAAAGGGTTTCCCAATCACTCGGCCAAACCACACCACCACCACGCCCAGCGTGGGAAAAAAGGCGGGAAAGAGCGATGCCCAATCCATGCTCAGAAGAATCTCTCCCGCCCTCTTAATTAACCACAAACAACGGCTTTTTCAAAATGAATGGCCCCCTTTTTCCCCACGCGGCAGACTTTTTGTTTTTTCTCATTTATAGCTGTTCTGTTGTAATCTAACCTAACCTACCCAATTAATCTAATCTAACCCAAACCCCCAACCCAACCCAACCTAAATTAGAAATGGGCTGCAAACTCTATGCGAGGCGAGTTGAAAATAGACTAGTGCAAATGGTGATTTCGAACGAAGTATCATAGTGGAAAAGAGAAAGCAAGGAAGGACAAAAAGGGGTGATGGAAAACTAGCAAAAACGTGTAGGAAGGGACAGAAAGAACTCCCATGGTTGTACTGGAAGCTGCAGAGGCAAAAAGAAGGCAAAAGAGTAAAAACTCTAACAAGGGCAAAGACCAGGGAGGGCATACACCCGGGAAATTCAAGAGATGATAAAATGGCAAGCCTAATTGTAATTCGAAAATTTACACTGCACCGAAGAACAAAACAGCAGAATTTGTTGAGCAGTCATATAAGAAAGAAATAAGTAAAAGGCCAACAGTAAGACTTACAAAAGAAGAGGTAGGTAAGGAGATGAACAGAAGATTCGCAGAAATCTTGTAGCGGAATAAGTGGCAATGTTCCCCGAAACCAACAAGTAGCATAAGGACTGAAATCGATAGCAATAAAAAATGGAGAATCTGCAAGAAAGATCCAAAAAGTTTCTGCTGAATTCAACGCCAGTAAATACACATGTGGATGAGGGCTGGAAAGTGACCGATGAGTGATAAATAGAAGGAAAACAACTACGTTTGGCATAAGAAAAGGACCAGAGAGGATATCACACCAAAACCCTCGCTAGAGAATATATACCGAACATCAGCGGTGTCCTAGGCAGATATGCATCAGTAATATACTCAACTATGCAGCAAGCAGCAGCAGCAGCAATGTGATGATTATAGGGATGTAGAAGATACTCAGGAGTGTCGACAAAGCAAACAAGGCCATGCACATTGGCAAGGACAAGAAAAAGCGGCAAAAGGGAAATGCATGGAAGCTCAACACACATGAGTCACAGGAAAATTAAAAAAAAATTCTTAAGCATAACAGTAATCAGCAAGTGGTACGAGCTGGATAAAAAATGAGCGGAGGCAGCTAGAAACAAATTTTTTGAAATAGAAACGAGGCGGGTCCAGGAGCTGAAAATAGAACCTAGCAGGCACAAGTTGTTGGGTCCATACACTGCAGCAGCAGGCAGACAGGGAGGGTGCCGAGTACACCACAAATGCCGCGGCCAGCCGCTCAATCCCGTTACCTTGTACCTCACCCTTACCTGCCACACCTATGTACCCTTTGTAACTATCTATTCAGTAGTAACAAGAGGTCCAGGTAACGTCACACTGTCGTAGCCCGGTCGTAACGCTCCCTCAAGCAGTACATGACAAAGGAAAACTACGTTAATGCCATATTTTCCTCCGTACCGAACTTGTATAGTCATGAAAATAACGGAGCCTTTCGTAGCCTCCAGCACACTCTTCATATACTCAAGCTAGGTTTATGTTGTGTACATAAGCTAAGAATGGTATGAGGCTAGCCCATGTGAAGGCATGTAGGTAATCCCTCCTCTGTCCAAAACAAACCAGAGGTAAAAGGACAATGGAACAGGAAGAGAGGAAAGAGGGAGGATAGAGGGAAGGGATGTAAAAAATGGACAAGTATCTCCAAGTGCCAGATCAACCAGTCTGTGATGGATATATGGGCCACGGGGCCGCCAGCAGCAACCCCCTGGTTGACCTGGCAAGCACCAGACAAGCTTGGCCCAAGGATTAGAAAACTCGAAACTCAAAGAAAATGAGAACAGTGTAGAGTGAAGAAGGATGAATAGGGACAAAGGAATAAACGAATTAGGAAGAACAGCAACGTGAAAAACTTGAACCCACTTCACTTGAAGTGCGAACAAAAGTTGGTGGACTCCCACTAATCTAAGGTGGACCTGCGGTAGGTAATTAACTGATCATTTGTGATTGCTTTTATTTTTGTCTAAACTATGAATTCAACAAGTCTCGTTAAGTTCTAATACCCACGTGCACAACTGAATACATTCTTTACCACAAACAATACTCAAGACAGTACCAGCACACAAGCAAATGTATTCAAAGGAAAGCGTTTAAACTATAGGGTCATACAGTGCCAGGAGCGGAGATAATCTAGTTTGAGGGAAGGACGGGGAGGGTAGGTCTAATTCCTTGGATCAATAGCCTAACCTACTGTGTAGGCGAAACGTTTTATCAATAAAAATACCCAACTGTTGCACATTAGACTTCAGTCAAATACAGAGGTAGCAGGCGTAGTAATGAAGTAGAAGATGATGTAATCAGTTCAACCTTGGAGAAAAGTATTTCAGGAGGTCAGTTCAGACTATGGAGCTGAACTCTTCTCCAGGCTGAGGGACTGACCACCAAATACGTTTTCTCCAAGGTTGATGTACTGATTACATCAGAATAGGGAGGACTTGATCGAAGTGTACAAATGGAAGATGGGTATTAACAAAGGGGACATAAATAAAGTCTTGAGGATATCTTCCAAGAAAGAACCCGCATAATGAATTCAAATTAGATAAGTTTAGATTTAGAAAAGATATAGGAAAGTATTGGTTTAGAATTTAGAATTTCTTTTATCAAGATCCCATGATGCTGCAGTGTCTGAGAGTGATAAATGGTTTGAAAACCGACGAGTTGAAGATTGAGACACTTATACAACGTTTCTTAATAAAGATTCCCATATGTTGCATAAGTGTCTCAATCTTCAACTCGTCTGTTTTCAAAACCATTTATCACTCTGTCAGACACTGCAACATCATGGATCTTGATACAAGAAATTCTTCAATACTTGTCCAACCTTTGGACGAAGACCTACTTCGACTAGTGGATGGTACCATTATAACCCTGCCTCCTCCTGCTTCGCCTCACCTGACTACAGTATATAAGCAAATTCTACGCCCTGTGCTGGACTTTCTACAAGATTGATGGACTGACCACATCGACTCCAGGCCGAGGGACTGATAACCTCAAACTCCTCCTCTCCTTACACCTTCTGCTTTGTATAAGAACATAAGAAAGAAGGAACACTGCAGCAGGCCTACTGGCCCATGCGAGGCAGGTCCAAGTCTCCCACCGGCTTAAGCCAATGCCCCGACCCAGCCAGGTCAGGTTACATTCACTTAAGGAAGGAGCACGGCATCTGACCTAGTAGCACAAACTAGTCAGGTACAACTCACACCCACCCGCACCCACTCATATTTATCTAGCCTATTTTTAAAACTACACAACGTTTTAGCCTCTATAATTGTACTCGAGTTTGTTCCACTCATCGACAACTCTATTACCAAACCAATGCTTTCCTATATCCCTTCTGAATCTGAATTTATCCAACTTAAAGCCATTGCTTCGAGTCCTGTCAATACAAGATATTTTTAGCACGCTATTTACATCCCCTTTATTTATTCCTGTTTTCCATTTATATACCTCAATCATATCCCCCCTAATTCTACGCCTTTCTAGAGAGTGCAGATTCAGGGCCCTCAGTCTATCCTCATAGGGAAGATTTCTGATACATGGAATCAACTTAGTCATCCTCCTTTGTACGTTTTCCTAATAAAGATTCCCATATGTTGCATAAGAGTCTCAATCTTCAGGGTAAGATATAAACAACTATTGAGGATAGATGGGCTAGTGAGAGTATAGGCAATGAGGTCGAAGATGTATGGGGTAGGTTTAAGAATGTAGTGTTAAGAGTGTTCAGCAGAAGTTTGTGGTTATAGGAAAGTGGGTGAGGGAGGACGAAGAGGATTGGTGGAATGATGATGTAAAGTGAGTAGAAAGGGAGAAAAGTTAGCATATGAGAGGTTTTTACAAAGTAGAAGTGATGCAAGGAAAGAGGAGTATATGGAGAGAAAATGAGGTTACGAGAGTGGTGAAGCAGTGTAGTTTTAAAAATAGGTTAGATAAATACATGAGTGGGTGTGAGTTTGGACCTGACTAGCTTGTACTACCAGGTCAGTTGCCGTACTAATTCCTTAAGTGGTAGTGACCTGACTACCTTGAGATGGTAGCTCCAGGTGGTCGGCTAGATAATTATATGAGGGTGCGGTTGGGTGGAGTTGGTCCTGACTAGCTTGTGCTACTAGGTCAGATGCGTGCTCCTTCCTTAAGTGAATGTAACCTGACCTGGCTGGTCCGGCATTGGCTTAAGCCTGTTGGAGACTTAAACCCCACCCGCATGGGCCAGTAGGCCTGCTGCAGTTTTCCCTTTTTTCTTGTGTTCTTGAAAGAGAGCAGATGAGAGAGTGGGTGAGATGTTATCCAAATTTTGTTGAAAATAAAGAAAAATTTTTGGATTGATAAGTTGAGAAGCCTAGGAACGAATGGATTTGAAAATTTAAAAAATAGGAGAGGAGAGTTATTAAATGGAGAGTTACAGGTATCGGAAGATGGAAGGAATATTTTGAGGAGTTGTTAAATGTTGATGAAGATAGGAGCTGTGATTTCAAACACAGGGCAAGGAGGAATAACATTTTGTAGGAGTGAGGAAACCAGTTGTGAGTGTGGGGCAAGTTCGTGAGGCAGTGGGTAGAATGAAAGAGGGTAAGACAGCAAGGATTGATGGAATAAAGATAGAAATGTTAAAGCAAGGGGGGTATAGTTTTGGAGTGGTTGGTGCTTTTATTTAATAAATGTATGGAAGAGGGTAAGGACCTAGGGATTGGCAGAGAACATGCATAGTTCCTTTGTATAAAGGCAAAGGGACAAAAGAGAGTGCAAAAAATTTTAGGGAATAAGTCTGTTGAGTATACCTGGTAAAGTGTAGTTATATTGAAAGAATTAAGAGAAAGACGGGGAGTAGGATAACAGATGAACAAGGAGGCTATAGGAAAGGTAGGGGGTGTGGAGACCAAATGTTTACAATGAAACATATAGGTGAACAGTATTTAGATAAGGGTAAAGAGGTTTTTAGTAGCATTTATGGATTTGGAAAAGGCATATGACAGGGTGGATAGCGGGGCAATGGGCAGATGTTGCAAATGTATGGAATAGGAGGTAGGTTACTGAAAGCAGTGAAGAGTTTTAATGGGAAAAAAATGGTATAAAATACCGACAAATGGAAAAAAAAACACATAAGCAGTATAATGTGATCCTTTATTGACAACGCAACGCAGTGGGCTTTATCGAGTCACAGACAGATCTACCTGGAAAATGAGCAACATGGAGATATATATAGGGTACAGTCAGGTGGAGAATGCTGGGTCAGGTGGAGAAAGCTGCTGAGTCTTAAAAGTTGTGATAGTTAAAAACATAGTGTGACTTAAAGGACTGAGTGTACCATTCTTGAGTTCTAGGTGGGATAGCGTTGAAGAAGTTTCTTGGCAATAGGTTCAGCTATGTTGTAAGCGTTGTTCTGGTTGAAGTTGTTGGGTATACAGATGAGTGATGATTCTAGGATTCTTCGGTATTGCGTGTGTCTTTTCTGGCGATGAGTCTTGGTTTCTGTAGTTGATTTGGTTGTA
>WNWK01045827.1:0-14562 GCA_009830355.1 Cherax destructor | reverse complement strand
ATTCAAAAATGCTATAAAACGTTATTTTATTGCTTTTTTGACGATTCAAGGATTTTCAGGATTTCTGAAAAAAAATTTTTTGATGAAATATACCAATGAGTAAGCTTCCTAAAGGAAAATCATAAAAATGCTTATTTTTCCCATAAATTTCAATTGCAGAAAAAAATTCTATTTAAAAGTGTGAAAATGTAAGTATTTTAGCTAAAAATGAGTTTTGCCAGAAAAGCACTCAAACCGCTCTAAAACGTCGAAATATGCAATAAATACGATTTTAGCACATTTTTCTGAGCTTTTAATGTTTCATGTATTTTCGAAAATAATATGAAATATTCTATAAAAATATTGATTTTATAGATTTTTAATGAAAAAAAAAAAAAAAAAAAAAAAAAAAAAAAAAAAAAAAAAAAAAAAAAAAAAAAAAAAAAAAAAAAAAAAAAAAAAAAAAAAAAAAAAAAAAGCACTCAAACCGCTCTAAACGTCGAAATATGCAATAAAATACGATTTTAGCACATTTTTCTGAGCTTTTAATGTTTCATGTATTTTTCGAAAATAATATGAAATATTCTATAAAATATTGATTTTTATAGATTTTTAATGGGATTTTTAAAAATATGTAAATAATTATAAATATTCAAAAATGCTATAAAACTTATTTTATTGCATTTTGACGATTTAAGGCATTTTCAAGGATTTTCTGAAAACTATTTTTTAGATAAAATATACCTATGAGTAAGCTTCCTAAAAGAAAATCATAAAATTTTGCTTACTTTTCCATAAATTTCAATTGCAGTAGAAATTCTATTTAAAAGTGTGAAAATGTAAGTATTTTAGCTAAAAATGAGTTTTCAGAAAAGCACTCAAACCGCTCTAAAACGTCGAAATATGCAATAAAATACGATTTTAGCACTTTTCTGAGCTTTTTAATGTTTCATGTATTTTCGAAAATAATATGAAATATTCTATAAAAATATTGATTTTTATAGATTTTTAATGGGATTTTTAAAAATATGTAAATAATTATAAATATTAAAAATGCTATAAAACGTTATTTTATTGCATTTTTGACGATTAAGGCATTTTCAAGGATTTTCTGAAAACATTTTTTAGATAAAATATACCTATGAGTAAGCTTCCTAAAAGAAAATCATAAAATTTTGCTTACTTTTCCCATAAATTTCAATTGCAGTAGAAATTCTATTTAAAAGTGTGAAAATCTAAGTATTTTAGCTAAAAATGAGTTTTGCCAGAAAAGCACTCAAACCGCTCTAAAACGTCGAAATATGCAATAAAATACGATTTTAGCACATTTTTCTGAGCTTTTTAATGTTTCATGTATTTTTCGAAAATAATATGAAATATTCTATAAAAATTGATTTTATAGATTTTAATGGGATTTTTTAAAAATATGAAATAATTAATAAATATTCAAAATGCTATAAAACTGATTTTTTTTTTTTTTTTTTTTTTTTTTTTTTTTTTTTTTTTTTTTTTTTTTTTTTTTTTTTTTTTTTTTTTTTTTTTTTTTTTTTTTTTTTTTTTTTTTTTTTTTTTTTTTTTTTTTTTTTTTTTTTTTTTTTTTTCCCCCCCCCCCCCCCCCCCCCCCCCCCCCCCCCCCCCCCCCCCCCCACCAAACCTCAACTCAAATATAAAAATACATTCCATTTTCTAGCTTAATGTTCATTTTAAATATTGAATTTAAAATATTATTTTAATTTTTAATGTTTAAAAATATAAAAATAATTAAATGAAAACTTTATTCATTTTGTAAGATTCATTTTGAAATTTTGATTACCATAAGTAAGAAAAAAATTGTTTTCAAAATTAATGAAATTATTAAAGTGAATTAATTAGCTAAATGGTTAAACCTCAAACCTTAAAACGTCGAATATATAAATCGATTTTAGACATTTTCTGAGCTTTAATGTTTCATGTATTTGAAAATATGAAATATTTTAAAATATTGATTTTTATGATTTTTAATTTTTAAATATGTAAATAATAAATATTAAATGCTATAACATTTTATTGCATTTGAATTAACATTCAGATTTTGAAAAACTATTTTTAGATAAAATATACTTAGTAAGCTTCTAAGAAATCATAAAATTTGCTTACTTTTCCATAATTGCGAATCATTAAAGTGTGAAAATCAATATTTAGCTAAATGGTTTGAAACATCAAACCGCTCTAAACGTCAAATATGCATAAATCGATTTTGCACATTTCTGGTTTAATGTTCATGTATTTTGAAAATAATATGAAATATTCTAAAAATATTGATTTTATAGATTAATATTAAAAATATAAAATATTTAAAGCTATATTTATTGCTTTTTGGATTAAGGCATTTTCAAGGATTTTCTGAAAATATTTGATAAATATACTTAGTAAGCTCTAAAGAAAATCATAAAATTTTGCTTACTTTTCCATAATTTCAATTGCAGTAGAAATTTATTTAAAAGTGTGAAATTAAATTTAGCTAAAATGGTTTGCAACACTCAAACCGCTCTAAACGTCGAAATATGCATAAAATACGATTTTACACATTTTCTGAGCTTTTAATGTTTCATGTATTTTGAAAATAATTGAAATATTCTATAAATATTGATTTTTATAGATTTTTAATGGGATTTTTAAAAATATGTAAATATTTATAAATATTTAAAATGCTATAAAACTTGATTTTATTGCTTTTTGACGATTTAAGGATTTTCAAAATTTTCTGAAAAAATATTTTTAGATAAAATATACCTATAGTAATCTTCCTAAAGAAAATCATAAATTTTGCTTACTTTCCATAAATTTCAATTGCAGTAGAAATTCTATTTAAAAGTGTGAAAATGTAAGTATTTTAGCTAAAAATGAGTTTTGCGAAAAGCACTCAAACCCTCTAAAACGTGAAATATGCATAAAACGATTTAGCACATTTTCTGAGCTTTTTAATGTTTCATGTATTTTGAAAATAATATGAAATATTCTAAATATATTGATTTTATAGATTTTTAATGGGAAAATTTTTTAAAATATAAAGCTATAAAACGTTATTTATTGCATTTTTGACGATTCAAGGCATTTTCAGGATTTTCTGAAAACTATTTTAGATAAAATATACCTATAGTAAGCTTCTAAAAAAAATCATAAAATTTTGCTTACTTTTCCCATAAATTTCAATTGCAGTAGAAATTCTATTTAAAAGTGTGAAAATGTAAGTATTTTAGCTAAAAATGAGTTTTGTCAGAAAAGCACTCAAACCGCTCTAAAACGTCGAAATATGCAATAAAATACGATTTTAGCACATTTTCTGAGCTTTTAATGTTTCATGTATTTTCGAAAATAATATGAAATATTCTATAAAATATTGATTTTTATAGATTTTAATGGGATTTTTAAAAATATGTAAATAATTATAAATATTCAAAAATGCTATAAAACTTGATTTTATTGCATTTTTGACGATTTAGCATTTTCAAGGATTTTCTGAAAAACTATTTTTAGATAAAATATACCTGTGAGTAAGCTTCCTAAAAGAAAATCATAAAATTTTGCTTATTTTCCCATAAATTTCAATTGCAGTAGAAATTCTATTTAAAAGTGTGAAAATCTAAGTATTTTAGCTGAAAAATGAGTTTTGCCAGAAAAGCACTCAAACCGCTCTAAAACGTCGAAATATGTCATCAAATGCGATTTTAGCACATTTTTTGAGCTTTTAATGTTTCATGTATTTTGAAAATAATATGAAATATTCTAAATTAATATTGATTTTTATAGGTTTTTAATGGGATTTTTTAAAAATATGTAAATAATTAATAAATATTCAAAAATGCTATAAAACTTGATTTTATTGCATTTTTTGACGATTTAAGGCATTTTCAAGGATTTTCTGAAACTATTTAGATAATATACCTTGGTTCTAAAAATATAATTCTTACTTCATAAATCATCAAATTTAAAGTTGAATAAGTATTTAGCTAAATGATTGAAAATAAACCGCTCTAAATAATATGATAATCGATTATTTCGGCTTTAATGTTCATTTCGAAATATGAAATATTTAAAATATTGATTTTATAGATTTAAGTTTAAATATGTATAAAATTAATTTTTACGATTCAAATTCGATTTTCTGCTATTTAGGTAAAATATACTAAGTAAGTTCTAAATCTAAATTGCACTTTTCCATATTCAATGGTAATCATTTAAGTGTGAAATTAATATTTTATAAAAAGTTTCAAGACTCAAACGCTCTAAAACGTTGAAATATCAAAAATCGATTTAGCACATTTCTGAGCTTTCATGTATTTCAAATAATTTTTTAAAAATATGTTTATAATTTAAATTTAAATGTATAAAACATTTTATTGATTTTGAGATTAAGGCATTTTCAGTTTTCTAAACTATTTAGATAAATAAAAGAAATCATAATTTGCTTACTTTTCCCTAAATTTCAATTCATGAAATTTATTTAAAGTGTGAATTAAGATTAGCTAAAAATAGTTTTGCAGAAAAGCTCAAACCGCTAAAACGTCAAATATCAAAAATACGATTTTAGCAATTTCTGAGCTTTAATGTTTCATGTATTTTATGTATTTTTGTTTTTTTAAAAAATTTTTAAAAATTAAAATTTCAAAAATTTAAAACTTGATTTTATTGCATTTTTTACGTTAGGGTTTTTTAAGGATTTTCTGAAAACTTTTTTTTTAGATAAAATATACCTGTGAGAAAGTTTCCCAAAAAAAAATAAAAAATTTTGCTTATTTTCCCCCCAAATTTCAATTGCAGTAGAAATTTTTTAAAAGTGTAAAAATTGGGATTTTAGAAAAAAAATGATTTTTCCAAAAAAGAATAAACCTTTAAAACGCAAATATGCAAAAAAAACGTTTTAGAATTTTTCTGATTTTTTTAAGTTTCATTTTTTTTTCGAAAATAATATGAAATTTCAAAAAAATATTGTTTTTTAAAGTTTTTAAGGGTTTTTTAAAAATTTTATTTTAAAAAAAAAAATTTTTTTTATTGCATTTTTGACGATTCGTTTTAAGGATTTTCAAAAAAATTTTTTTTTAATAAAATATACCTAAAGGGTTCCTAAAAGAAAATCAAAAATTTTTTGTTACTTTTCCCATAAATTTAAAAAGAAATTTTTTAAAAGTGTAAAAATCAATTTTTAGCAAAAATGAGTTTTGCCAAAAAGCATCAAACCGCTTAAAACGCGAAATATGAAAAAAACGATTTTAGCACATTTTTCGGCTTTTTAATGTTTCATTATTTTTCGAAAAAAATTAAAAAATTTTTAAAAATTTTATTGATTTTTTAAATTTTTAAGGGGTTTTTTTAAAAATATGTAAATAATTAAAAAATTTTAAAAAAATTATAAAATTGTTTTATTGTTTTTTTTCGATTTGGCATTTTAAGGATTTTCTAAAAACAATTTTTTTAGATAAAATATACCTTGAGTAAGCTTCCTAAAAGAAAATAAAAATTTTGCTTACTTTTCCAAAATTTCAATTGCAAAGAAATTTTTTTAAAAGTGAAAAAATTAAGTATTTTAGCAAAAAATGAGTTTTGCAAAAAAGCATCAAACGCTCTAAACGTCGAAATATGCAAAAAATACGATTTTAGCACATTTTGCTGAGCTTTTTAATGTTTCATGTATTTTTCGAAAATAATATGAAATATTCTATAAAGATATTGATTTTTATAGATTTTTAATGGGATTTTTTAAAAATATGCTATAAAACGATATTTAATTGCATTTTTGACGATTCGGCATTTTTAGGATTTTCTGAAAAACTATTTTAGATAAAATATCCCTTTATAAGTAGGCTTCCTAAAAGAAAATCATAAAATTTTGTTTACTTTTCCCATAAATTTCAATTGCAGTAGAAATTCTATTTAAAAGTGTGGAAATTTAAGTATTTTAGCTAAAAAATGAGTTTTGCCAAAAAAGCACTCAAACCGCTCTAAAACGTTGAAATATGCATACGATTTTAGCACATTTCTCTGAGCTTTTTCATGTATTTTTCGAAAATAATATGAAATATTCTTTAAAAATATTGATTTTTATAGATTTTTAATGGGATTTTTTAAAAATATGTAAATAATTAATATATATTCAAAAATGCTAAAAAACTTGATTTTATTACATTTTTTGACGATTTAAGGCATTTTCAAGGATTTTCTAAAAACTATTTTTAGATAAACTTGATTTTATTGCATTTTTTTTACGATTTAAGGCATTTTCAAGGATTTTCTGAAAAACTATTTTTTTAGATAAAATATACCTGTGAGTAACCTTCCTAAAAGAAAATCATAAAATTTTGCTTACTTTTCCCATAAATTTCAATTCCAGTAGAAATTCTATTTAAAAGTGTAAAAATGTAAGTATTTTAGCTAAAAAATGAGTTTTTCCAGAAAAGCACTCAAACCGCTCTAAAACGTCGAAATATGCAATAAAATGCGATTTTAGCACATTTTTCTGAGCTTTTTAATGTTTCATGTATTTTTGGAAAATAATATGAAATATTCTAAATTAATATTGATTTTTATAGATTTTTAATGGGATTTTTTAAAAATATGTAAATAATTAATAAATATTCAAAAATGCTATAAAACTTGATTTTATTGCATTTTTTGACGATTTAAGGCATTTTCAAGGATTTTCTGAAAACTATTTTTTTAGATAAAATATACCTATGAGTAAGCTTCCTAAAAGAAAATCATAAAATTTTGCTTACTTTTCCCATAAATTTCAATTGCAGTATAAATTCTATTTAAAAGTGTGAAAATCTAAGTATTTTAGCTAAAAAATGAGTTTTGTCAGAAAAGCATCAAACCGCTCTAAAACGTCGAAATATGCCATAAAATGCGATTTTAGCACATTTTTCTGAGCTTTTTAATGTTTCATGTATTTTTCGAAAATAATATGAAATATTCTAAAAATATTGATTTTTATAGATTTTTAATGGGATTTTTTAAAAATATGTAAATAATTATAAATATTCAAAAATGCTATAAAACTTGATTTTATTGCATTTTTTGACGATTTAAGGCATTTTCAAGGATTTTCTGAAAACTATTTTTTTAGATAAAATATACCTGTGAGTAAGCTTCCTAAAAAAAAATATTTTGCTTACTTTTCCCATAAATTTCAATTGCAGTAGAAATTCTATTTAAAAGTGTGAAAATTAAGTATTTTAGCTAAAAATGAGTTTTGCCAGAAAAGCACTCAAACCGCTTAAAACGTCGAAATATGCAATGTCAGAAAAGCACTCAAACCGTTCTAAAACGTCAAAATATGCAATAAAATACGATTTTAGCACATTTTTCTGAGCTTTTTAATGTTTCATGTATTTTTCGAAAATTATATGAAATATTGTAAATTAATGTTGATTTTTATAGATTTTTAATATGATTTTTAAAAAATATGTAAATAATTTATAAATTTTCAAAAATGCTATAAAACGTTATTTTATTGCATTTTTTGACGATTTAGGGCATTTTCAAGGATTTTGTGAAAAACTATTTTTTTAGATAAAATATACCTATGAGTAAGCTTCCTAATAGAAAATTATAAAATTTTGCTTACTTTTCCCATAAATTTCAATTGCAATAGAAATTCTATTTAAAAGTGTGAAAATCTAAGTATTTTAGCTAAAAAATAAGTTTTGTCAAAAGAGCATCAAACCGCTCTAAAACGTCGAAATATGTCATAAAATGCGATTTTAGCACATTTTTCTGAGCTTTTTAATGTTTCATGTATTTTTCGAAAATAATATGAAATATTCTATAAAAATATTGATTATTGTAGATTTTTAATGGGATTTTTTAAAAATATGCTATAAAACGATATTTAATTGCATTTTTTGACGATTCAAGGCATTTTCACGGATTTTCTGAAAAACTATTTTTTTAGATAAAATATACCTATAAGTAAGCTTCCTAAAAGAAAATCATAAAATTTTGCTTACTTTTCCCATAAATTTCAATTGCAGTAGAAATTCTATTTAAAAGTGTGAAAATCTAAGTATTTTAGCTAAAAAATGAGTTTTGTCAGAAAAGCATCAAACCGCTCTAAAACGTCGATATATGCCATAAAATGCGATTTTAGCACATTTTTCTGAGCTTTTTAATGTTTCATGTATATTTCGAAAAAATTATGAAATATTCTATAAAAATATTGATTTTTATAGATTTTTAATGGGATTTTTTAAGAATATGTAAATAATTAATAAATATTCAAAAATTCTATAAAACGTTATTTTATTGCATTTTTTGACGATTCAAGGCATTTTCAAGGATTTTCTGAAAAACTATTTTTTTAGATAAAATATACCTATGAGTAAGCTTCTTAAAAGAAAATCATAAAATTTTGCTTATTTTTCCCATAAATTTCAATTGCAGTAGAAATTCTATTTAAAAGTGTGAAAATCTAAGTATTTTTGCTGAAAAATGAGTTTTGCGAGAAAAGCACTCAAACCGCTCTAAAACGTCGAAATATGTCATCAAATGCGATTTTAGCACATTTTTCTGAGCTTTTTAATGTTTCATGTATTTTTGGAAAATAATATGAAATATTCTAAATTAATATTGATTTTTATAGATTTTTAATGGGATTTTTTAAAAATATGTAAATAATTATTAAATATTCAGAAATGATATAAAACTTGATTTTATTGCATTTTTTTACGATTTATAGCATTTTCAAGGATTTTGTGAAAAACTACTTTTTTAGATAAAATATACCTATGAGTAAGCTTCCTAAAAGAAAATCATAAAATTTTGCTTACTTTTCCCATAAATTTCAATTGCAGTAGAAATTCTATTTAAAAGTGTGAAAATGTAAGTATTTTAGCTAAAAAATGAGTTTTGCCAGAAAACCACTCAAACCGCTCTAAAACGTCGAAATATGCAATAAAATACGATTTTAGCACATTTTTCTGAGCTTTTTAATGTTTCATGTATTTTTCGAAAATAATATGAAATATTCTATAAAAATATTGATTTTTATAGATTTTTAATGGGATTTTTAAAAATATGTAAATAATTAAAAAATATTCAAAAATGCTATAAAACGATATTTAATTGCATTTTTTGACGATTCAAGGCATTTTCACGGATTTTCTGAAAAACTATTTTTTTAGATAAAATATACCTATAAGTAAGCTTCCTAAAAGAAAATCATAAAATTTTGCTTACTTTTCCCATAATATTCAATTGCAGTAGAAATTCTATTTAAATGTGTGGAAATGTAAGTATTTTAGCTAAAAAATGAGTTTTGCCAGAAAAGCACTCAAACCGCTCTAAAACGTTGAAATATGCAATAAAATACGATTTTATCACATTTTTCTGAGCTTTTTCATGTATTTTTCGAAAATAATATGAAATATTCTATAAAAATATTGACTTATATAGATTTTAGTTGGGATTTTTTTAAAAAATGTAAATAATTAATAAATATTCAAAAATGCTATAAAACTTGATTTTATTGCATTTTTTGGCGATTTAAGGCATTTTCAAGGATTTTCTGAAAAAAAATATTTTTTTAGATAAAATATACTTGTGAGTAAGCTTCCTAAAAGAAATTCATAAAATTTTGCTTACTTTTCCCATAAATTTCAATTGCAGTAGAAATTCTATTTAAAAGTGTGAAAATGTAAGTATTTTAGCTAAAAAATGAGTTTTTCCAGAAAAGCACTCAAACCGCTATAAAACGTCGAAATATGCAATAAAATACGATTTTAGCACATTTTTCTGAGCTTTTTAATGTTTCATGTATTTTTCGAAAATAATATGAAATATTCTATAAAAATATTGATTTTTATAGATTTTTAATGGGATTTTTTAAGAATATGTAAATAATTAATAAATATTCAAAAATTCTATAAAACGTTATTTTATTGCATTTTTTGACGATTCAAGGCATTTTCAAGGATTTTCTGAAAAAACTATTTTTTTAGATAAAAAATACCTGTGAGTAAGCTTCCTAAAAGAAATTCATAAATTTTGCTTAATTTTCCCATAAATTTCAATTGCAGTAGAAATTCTATTTAAAAGTGTGAAAATCTAAGTATTTTAGCTGAAAAATGAGTTTTGCCAGAAAAGCACTCAAACCGCTCTAAAACGTCGAAATATGTCATCAAATGCGATTTTAGCACATTTTTCTGAGCTTTTTAATGTTTCATGTATTTTTCGAAAATAATATGAAATATTCTATAAAAATATTGATTTTTATAGATTTTTAATTGGATTTTTTAAAAATATGTAAATAATTAATAAATATTCAAAAATGCTATAAAACTTGATTTTATTGCATTTTTTGACGATTTAAGGCATTTTCAAGGATTTTCTGAAAAAACTATTTTTTTAGATAAAAAATACCTGTGAGTAAGCTTCCTAAAAGAAATTCATAAATTTTGCTTACTTTTCCCATAAATTTCAATTGCAGTAGAAATTCTATTTAAAAGTTTGAAAATGTAAGTATTTTAGCTAAAAAATGAGTTTTGCCGGGAAAAGCACTCAAACTGCTCTAAAACGTCGAAACATGCAATAAAATACGATTTTAGCACATTTTTCTGAGCTTTTTAATATTTCATGTATTTTTCGAAAATAATAAGAAATATTCTATAAAAATATTGATTTTTATAGATTTTTAATGGGATTTTTTAAAAATATGTAAATAGTTTATAAATATTGAAAAATGCTATAAAACGATATTTTATTGCATTTTTTGACGATTCAAGGCATTTTCAAGAATTTTGTGAAAAACTATTTTTTTAGATATAAAAATATTGATTTTTATAGATTTTTAATGGGATTTTTTAAAAATATGTAAATAATTAATAAATATTCAAAAATGCTATAAAACTTGATTTTATTGCATTTTTTGACGATTTAAAAATCATAAAATTTTGCTTACTTTTCCCATAAATTTCAATTGCAGTAGAAATTCTATTTAAAAGTGTGAAAATTTAAGTATTTTAGCTGAAAAATGAGTTTTGCCAGAAAACCACTCAAACCGCTCTAAAACGTCGAAATATGCAATAAAATAGGATTTTAGCACATTTTTCTGAGCTTTTTAATGTTTCATGTATTTTTCGAAAATATTATGAAATATTCTATAAAAATATTGATTTTTATAGATTTTGAATAGGATTTTTTAAAAATATGTAAATAAATAATATATATTCAAAAAAGCTATAAAACTTGATTTTATTGCATTTTTTGACGATTTAAGGCATTTTCAAGAATTTTCTGAAAAACTATTTTTTTAGATAAAATATACCTATGAGTAAGCTTCCTAAAAGAAAATCATAAAATTTTGCTTACTTTTCCCATAAATTTCAATTGCAGTAGAAATTCTATTTAAAAGTGTGAAAATCTAAGTATTTTAGCTGAAAAATGAGTTTTGCCAGAAAAGCACTCAAACCGCTCTAAAACGTCGAAATATGCAATAAATTTTAGCACATTTTTCTGAGCTTTTTAATGTTTCATGTATTTTTCGAAAATAATATGAAATATTCTATAAAAATGTTGACTTTTATAGATTTTTAATGGGATTTTTTAAAAATATGTAAATAATTAATATATATTCAAAAAAGCTATAAAACTTGATTTTATTGCATTTTTTGACGATTTAAGGCATTTTCAAGAATTTTCTGAAAAACTATTTTTTTAGATAAAATATACCTATGAGTAAGCTTTCTAAAAGAAAATCATAAAATTTCGCTTACTTTTCCCATAAACTTCAATTGCAGTTGAAAGTCTATTTAAAAGTGTGAAAATGTAGGTATTTTAGCTAAAAAATGAGTTTTGCCAGAAAAGCACTCAAACTGCTCTAAAACGTCGAAATATGTCATTAAATGCGATTTTAGCACATTTTTCTGAGCTTTTTAATATTTCATGTATTTTTCGAAAATAATATGAAATATTCTATAAAAATATTGATTTTTATAGATTTTTAATGGGACTTTTTAAAAATATGTAAATAATTAATAAATATTCAAAAATGCTAAAAACTTGATTTATTGCATTTTTGACGATTAAGGCATTTTCAAGATTTTCTGAAAAACTATTTTTTAGATAAAATATACCTATAGTAAGCTTCCTAAAAGAAAATCATAAAATTTTGCTTACTTTTCCCATAAATTTCAATTGCAGTAGAAATTCTATTTAAAAGTGTGAAAATGTAAGTATTTTAGCTAAAAATGAGTTTTGCCAGAAAAGCACTCAAACCGCGTTAAAACGTCGAAATATGCAATAAAATACGATTTTAGCACATTTTTCTGAGCTTTTTAATGTTTCATGTATTTTTCGAAAATAATATGAAATATTCTATAAAAATATTGATTTTTATAGATTTTTAATGGGATTTTTAAAATATGTAAATAATTAAAAATATTCAAAAATGCTATAAAACGATTTATTGCATTTTTTGACGATTTAAGGCATTTTCAAGGATTTTCTGAAAAACTATTTTTAGATAAAATATACCTTAAGTAAGCTTCTAAAAGAAAATCATAAAATTTTGCTTACTTTTCCCATAATTTCAATTGCAGTAGAAATTCTATTTAAAAGTGTGAAATGTAAGTATTTTAGCTAAAAATGAGTTTTGCCAGAAAAGCACTCAAACCGCTCTAAAACGTCGAAATATGCAATAAAATACGATTTTAGCACATTTTTCTGAGCTTTTAATGTTTCATGTATTTTCGAAAATAATATGAAATATTCTATAAAAATATTGATTTTTATAGATTTTTAATGGGATTTTTAAAAATATGTAAATAATTAATAAATATTCAAAAATGCTATAAAACTTGATTTATTGCATTTTTGACGATTTAAGGCATTTTCAAGGATTTTCTGAAAAACTATTTTTTAGATAAAATATACCTGTGAGTAAGCTTCCTAAAAGAAAATCATAAAATTTTGCTTACTTTTCCCATAAATTTCAATTGCAGTAGAAATTCTATTTAAAAGTGTGAAAATGTAAGTATTTTAGCTAAAATGAGTTTTCCAGAAAAGCACTCAAACCGCTTAAAACGTCGAAATATGCAATAAAACGATTTTACACATTTTTCTGAGCTTTTAATGTTTCATGTATTTTCGAAAATAAATGAAATATTCTATAAAAATATTGATTTTAAGATTTTTAATGGATTTTTAAAAATATGTAAATAATTAATAAATATTCAAAAATGCTATAAAACTTGATTTTATTGATTTTTGACGATTAAGGCATTTTAGATTTTCTGAAAAACTATTTTTAGATAAAATATACCTTGAGTAAGCTTCCTAAAAGAAATCATAAATTTTGCTTACTTTTCCCATAAATTTCAATTGCAGTAGAAATTCTATTTAAAAGTGTGAAAATGTAAGTATTTTAGCTAAAAATGAGTTTTGCCAGAAAAGCACTCAAACCGCTCTAAAACGTCGAAATATGCAATAAAATACGATTTTAGCACATTTTCTGAGCTTTTAATTTTCATGTATTTTTCGAAAATAATAAAATATTCTATAAAATATTGATTTTTATAGATTTTTAATGGGATTTTAAAAATATGTAAATAATTATAAATATTAAAATGCTATAAAACTTATTTTATTGCATTTTTGACGATTCAAGCATTTTCAAGATTTTCTGAAAAACTATTTTTAGATAAAATATACCTTAAGTAAGCTTCCTAAAGAAAATCATAAAATTTTGCTTACTTTTCCCATAAATTTCAATTGCAGTAGAAATTCTATTTAAAAGTGTGAAAATTAAGTATTTTAGCTAAAATGAGTTTTGCCAGAAAACACTAAACCGCTCTAAAACGTCGAAATATGCAATAAAATACGATTTTAGCACATTTTCTGAGCTTTTAATGTTTCATGTATTTTCGAAAATAATATGAAATATTCTATAAAAATATTGATTTTATAGATTTTTAATGGGATTTTTAAAATATGTAAATAATTAATAAATATTCAAAATGCTATAAAACTTGATTTTATTGCATTTTTGACGATTTAAGGCATTTTCAAGGATTTTCTGAAAAACTATTTTTAGATAAAATATACCTGTGAGTAAGCTTCCTAAAAGAAAATCATAAAATTTTGCTTACTTTTCCCATAAATTCAATTGCAGTAGAAATTCTATTTAAAAGTGTGAAAATGTAAGTATTTTAGCTAAAAATGAGTTTTCCAGAAAAGCACTCAAACCGCTTAAAACGTCGAAATATGCAATAAAATACGATTTTACACATTTTTCTGAGCTTTTAATGTTTCATGTATTTTTCGAAAATAAATGAAATATTCTATAAAAATATTGATTTTAAGATTTTTAATGGGATTTTTAAAAATATGTAAATAATTAATAAATATTCAAAATGCTATAAAACTTGATTTTATTGCATTTTTGACGATTTAGGCATTTTAAGGATTTTCTGAAAAACTATTTTTTAGATAAAATATACCTGTGAGTAAGCTTCCTAAAAGAAAATCATAAATTTTGCTTACTTTTCCCATAATTCAATTGCAGTAGAAATTCTATTTAAAAGTGTGAAAATGTAAGTATTTTAGCTAAAA
>WNWK01045826.1:0-14563 GCA_009830355.1 Cherax destructor | reverse complement strand
AAGTCGAGTACCACTGTATTATTATTATTATTATTATTATTATGTATCTCACCTGGCAGACTAGTATATTGTGTATGAAGAAGAGTTTGTCTCACCTGGAGTATAACTCACCTGGCAGACAAGTGCAAAGAGAACAAGTGGGATGATGGAGAGAGCCAGCAGTCCCGTCCAGCCCATGGTTGGCATCACCCACAGAGCCAAGATGACTTCTGCACATGCACCTACTGCCCAGAAACACTGAAAAATAAGCAACATCTCAAACTCGTGTTTACAAAAAAAAAAAAAATAAGTCAAAAGCATCAATATGAACTGCATATATAACATAAATGTCAACTAGGACTACTACCAAATATTACTTCATCATGCACGTTTGTTTATTACATCATACAACTGTATACAAGAGTCATCGTCCAAATATTCTAATTCTTAAAACTTGTAAAACAATAAAGTTCTAATTCATAAACTTATAGAATAGTAAAACAAAACAACATTATAAGTACAGGTGACCATGACATACCCACATGAATTATGACCTCCTCCCCATATTATCCCATATTTTCCTGGTGAGATCCTTTAAAATAAAATTTGGGAAAATTTTGCCCCCGGAATGAAACCCCATTTATAAATTTCACCTATGGAAAATAAGGATTCAACTAACAGTGGCTGTCCATTTTAAGGGGGGGGGGGGGGTTTTTTTTTTTTTTAGAATAACATCAATAAGCACTCATAAAGAACCAACCCCTTCCCACGCTGATGAGCAGGCAAGAATTCTGCATACAGGGTTACACTGCAAACAAATTGTTCTATTCTGTATTATGAGAAAAAACAGGTCCATTAAAATTTAAAAAAAAAAAATACATGAAAGACAATGAAAAAAAATTATGCACTGTTACAGCAAAAGAAAATATGAACATCAAAAGTGACTGACAACTTTGTTATGAATAAAAGCAAGTTTGAAAAAAGCAGAAAAAAACATTCATGGAAAGAATGTTTTTACTTATACTCCGATAGGAACACAGCCAATGGCAAACCCTACTAGTCCTCTCAACAAAACTATCCATTTTATGTTGGGGCAAATGCAGAGACAACCCCCAGTAAGCTAAATCACAGCTGCTAGTCTTAGAGACTTCTTCCTCCCATACTTGTCTAGAGATTACCCCAGAAGGCTGAGCTCACATCATCCTACAAAAAATAAAAGAGGTAAAGACTATTAGTATTTCTTAAATAATAGCATATTACCAAAGTTCATCACAGATCAAAAAGATGCAGATGCAGCCATGGGCTCCTCTTCATAAAGAGTTCACTAGATCGCTGCTGGCAGGCACATACAGGTATAAAAACATCTACAGCAATTTCAAACATTAATCTTGGTGTATCTATTACTTGAAATTTTAGTATGAAAAAAAAAAATATATATACAGTACATATGCCCCACCATTTCTAAGGGATGGATTTTGTATTTCATTGCTGAGATTTTTTGTACATATTTACCAAACTGTATGAAGAGATGAATGACAAAATATTCTTGAGATTATGCAAATCACCCCATAAATAAATAAAACTACACTATGTATCACACTTAGATGTGGTTTCTTTTTCCTCGTGTTATGTATTGCTAAAAAAACTAAACCCAAATTTGTATGTTTTGGTTGTGTATGACGAAACACTAGTAAATGAAATTACAGTGGAACCTTGACACGAGTTTAATTTGTTGTGACCTAGCTTGTAACTCAATTTGCTCATACATCAAAAAAATTTTTCATTTAAATTAATTGAAATGCCATTAAAGTTCAGCAAAATTCCTGCTCTCAGGAGGCAGGACAAAATACTTTAACATGTTTAATATCAACTCTACGGCTTATTTATCTATCACAATAACCAGTTTATTTCTTTACATTCTCTATTATGTTTTATTATGTTTTATACAATAATTTTATTTATAAATACATTGTTTCATGTTTTCCTTATGAAACTATTGATCTAATGCATTTAGCCTCACAAACACTCCATTTCTCTTATAAAAAGGCAGGGGAAAATATGGTCAGAGAGGGGCAGGAAGGGCCCGCCACCACTAGTCACATAATGACATACTGTTTTATTCATTCTAGAGTATATATCATGTTTCTATGTTAGTTATATTGTTTATCATGTCATCAAAAACCTTGATGCTGGTGAGGATTTTAAATGGGGTTGGATCTGTCCCCCAAGTTGGGATATTTTTAAAAATGCAGTATTAGAATGTGGGGCAGAAGTTTGTGGCTATGGGGGGGTGGGTGCAGGGGGAAGGAGGAGGGTGGAATGAAAAAAGAAAGGGTGTGATAAAAAAAAAAGGTAGCTTAAAAAAGGTTTTTACAAAACAGAAGTGTTAATAAAAAGGCAGAGTATTGGGGGTAAAGGGTAAAGGAGTGGTGGAGAGTGCAAAAAAAGGCGGATGAAAAATGAGAGAGGTTTTGTCAAAAAATTTTTGCTGAAAACAAAAAATTTTTTTTGGAGTGAGATAAACAAGGAAGGCCTGGGAACAAATGGTCTGTCATTTAAAAACAGAGTAGGGAGTTAGTAGATGGGGGCTGGAGTTTTGGTAGATGGGGGGAATTTTTGAGGAACTTTAAATTCGATGAAAAAAGGGGCGGTAATTTCATGTACGGGCCCGGGGAGGTACAACATCGTTTAGGAGTGAAAAAGGCAGGATGTGAGTGTGGGGGGTGGTGACTTACGTAGAATAAAGGGGGAAAAACGCTGGAACTGGGGAATCATGACAGAAATGTTAAGCAAGGGGATATGTGCGGGAGTGGTTTTTTTTTGTTTAATAAATGTATAAAAAGGGGGGAAGGTACCTAGGGATTGGCAGAGAGCATGTATAGTTCCTTTATATAAAGGGAAGGCGGATAAAAGAGAGTGAAAAAATTAGGGGGGAAAAGTTTACTGAGTATACCAGGTAAAGTGTATGGTAGGGTTTATTGAAAAATTAGAGGTAAGACAGAGAGTAGGTTGCAGATGAGCAAGGAGGCTTTAAAAGTGGGTAGGGGATGTGTAGATCAAGTGTTTACAGTAAAACATATATGTGAACAGGATTTAGATAGGTAGAAGTTTTTATTGCATTTATGGATTTAGAAAAGGCATATGATAAGTGGATGGGGAAGCAATGTGGCAAATTTGCAAGTGTATGGAATAGGTAGTGTTACTGAAGGCTGAAAAGAGTTTTTATGAGGATAGGGCTCAGGTTGGGGTGTGTGGGGGGGAGATTACTTCCCGGAAAAAGAGGTCTTAGACAGGGAGGGAATTTCCCATGGTTGTTAAATATATTTAAGAGGGGGTTGTAAAAAAGTAAATGCTAGGGTTTGGGGGGAGGGGGTGGGATTAAATTTGGGAATTAAATAAAAGGGGGTTGACACAGTTTTTTTTTGCAGATGATACTGTCTTGGGAGTGCTAAAGAAAAGTTAAAAAGGTTAGTGGATGATTTGGGGGGGGGAAAGGTAGAAAGTTGAAAGTGAACATGAAAGAGTGGGATGGGGTATCAAAGGATTTAAAAAAGAAAATTGGGATATCCATTGGAGGGGGATTATGGAAAATAATTTTTTCAGATTTTGGGAGTTAGGTCAGCGGATGGGTTTATGAAGGATGAGGTTAACCATAGAATTGATAAAGGGAAAAAAAGGTGAGTGGTGCTTGAGGTATCTGTGGAAAAAAAAACGTTACCGGAGGCAAAAAGGGGAAATGAGTATAGTGGTTTTTATAGGTGTGAAGCATGGGTTTCTGCAGCAAGGGGGGGGGCTGGAGGCAGTGGAGATGTCCTGTCTAAGGGCAATTTTGAGTAAATATTATGCAGAAAATTGGGAATGTGGAAATTAAAGGTGTGGAGTTTTAAAAGTATTTGTCAGAGGGCTGAAGAGGGTTTGAGGTGGTTTGGTCATTTAGAGAGAATGGATCAAAGAGAATGACTTGGAGAGCGTATAAATCTGAGGGGAAAGGAAGGCTGGGTAGGGGTCGTCCTAGAAAAGGTTGGGAGGGAGGGGAAAGGAGGTTTTGTGGGGGGGCTTGGACTTCCAGCAAGCATGTGTGAGCGGTTAGATAGGAGTGAATGGAGACGAATGGTTTTGGGACATGACGATCTGTTGGAGGGGAGCAGGGTAACATTTTTGTGAAGGGATTCAGGGAAACCAGTAAATTTGGGATTTAGTTGGACTTGAGTCCTGGAATGGAAGTACAATGCCTGCCTTTAAAGGAAGGGTCTGGGATATGACAGCTGGGGGGGACTATTCTCAGCTGTCGTATCTGAGCGCCTCTGCAAAGACAGTGATTATGTATGAGTGTGGTGAAAGTGTTGAATGATGATGAAGTATTTTCTTTTTGGGGATTTTTTTTCTTTTTTGGGTCACCCTGCCTCGGTGGGAGACGGCCGACTTGTTGAAAAAAAAAAAAAAATGGAGACAAAGGGTTTTTTAATACTTGCGGATTTTGGGAGTGGAATCTAAGTAACATTTATGAAGGGATTCAGGGAAACCGGCAGGCCGGCTTGAGTCCTGAAGATGGGAAGTACAGTGCCTGCACTCTGAAGGAGGGGATGGTAAATGTTGCAGTTTTATAACTGTAGTGTAAGCATGCCTCTGGCAAGACAGTGATGGGTGAATGATGATGAAAGTTTCTCTTTTGGCCACCCTGCCTTGGCCATATTTAAAAAAAAAATTAATATTATTATTATTATTATTACCATCAACATACCTTGTTCACTGAGTATAATAATTTCTTAATTAAGCTGCCCAAGAGTCACCCAGAATGTAAACACACAAACGGACACAACAGCTAACCCCTTTACTGTGAACTTCATTTGTACTTCCATTTTCCCCTTCCAAGTGCTGCTGCACTTCTTGTACTATGGGGACAATCAAGTACAAATTTGTACAAATATGTAGACTTGGAGACTTTAAAAGTTTGTGTACTGAGTGGCTGCAAGAAGGAGATTGAGATGCTTCATGCAGACACACTGGGCTGCCGTTACCGTGACCCAAGTTCTCATACCACATACAATATATTTTTTTTTTTAATTCTTCGGGGAGCCTGTCGTAACCCAGTTGTTGGTAAACGAGTATGATGGTAAGTGATAAAGGCTGTACTGAAAATGGCTTGAAACTGAGCTCAAAGTAGCGGAAATGTTAAATTTTTGCTGATGTTCAAGAAA
Organism: Cherax destructor; assembly: GCA_009830355.1. Taxonomy (NCBI): domain Eukaryota; kingdom Metazoa; phylum Arthropoda; class Malacostraca; order Decapoda; family Parastacidae; genus Cherax; species Cherax destructor. The sequence goes on along the minus strand of WNWK01045826.1, from coordinate 9,386 downwards.
GCAAATGGCGTCATCGCAAATACTCATCAGCTGGTGGGTTTAATATATATTCACGAATTGCTGATATTATTTATTACATTTATTACAACATTGAGTAAGAGTAAATCTTCAATTTTTTGGGGTGAATAAAAATTCATTATGTGAATTAAAAATCAAAATGGTATTCATTTGTAAAGCCTGAAAAAATTACTAATGAACAGAGGAAATGTTAGTTCAGTGCCAGGAATGCCTGCATTGTTTATTCTGGACCCTATTTTGAAATTGGAATACAGTAGTACCTCGACATCGAGCACCTCCCAACCCCAATACAGTGGTCCCCGGTTTTAATTATTCGTTCAGAATGCTGTTCAAGTGCCATTACCAAACGATTTATTCCCATAAGGAATAAGGTAAATTAAACTAGTCCTTTTTGACCCCCAAAAATACACTTACAAAATACACTTACATAATTGTTCGAGTTTGGAGCATAACGAACACCGGGGTCCACTGTAATTATGTGAGTCCTGGAAATGGGAAATACAATGCCTGCACTTTAAAGGAGGGGTCTGGGATAGTGACAGCTGGGAGGACTATTCTCAGCTGTCGTATCTGACGCCTCTGCAAAGACAGTGATTATGTATGAGTGTGGGAAAGTGTTGAATGATGATGAAAGTATTTTCTTTTTTTGGGTTTTCTTTCTTTTGGGTCACCCTATCGGTGGGAGACGGCCGACGTTAAAAAAAAAAAAAAAATTTTAAGTTCATTTTTTAAATGTATTTTTTTGGGGGCTGGAATGGATTATTCTAATTTACATTATTCTATGGGAACAAATTCGTTCGGGGATGGGCATTCGAACAGCATTCTGAAACGAATTAAGCACGTAACTCGAGGTACCACTGTATTCTGAACTTTGTGTTAAATTGCCAAATTACCAATTTCCAATCACTTTATTGGGTAGTTGAAACAGTTGACTGGACAATTTATTGTGCTCAACCGATAAGATAGAAGTAATACTAGCAAAATAGCTAAGAATTTGGTTGACTGGAAAATTGTAATTGGCCTAAAACAGACTTAATGTTTTCTTCTCCACCATAGGAAAGAATCTAGCGAGTAAAACCCAAGCTCAAACACCTCCAACAGACTACCTCACAAACACCTACCCTAATACGCTATTCCTAGCTCCTACCAACCCAATTGAAGTCTGCTCATAATCAACACCCTTAAAACAAGGCAGGAGACATAAACAGCCTACCAACTTTTATGTACAAAAAAGCTTCACAGGTACTGTCACCAATCATAGCAACACTATTCAATAAATCCATTGAAGCCTCTACCTTCCATCAATTCTCAAAATAGCTAGGGTCACCCCGATCCACAAAGGAGGTGATCAAACAGACCTGAATAATTATAGACCAATTTCTAATTTACCATTGCTTTCTAAAATCTTCGAAAATTAATTCATAGACAAATCTATTCCTACCTCGTCTCACACAATGTACCAACCCTGTCAATTTGGATTCAGGACAAACAAGAGCACAAACGATGCTATTACACACATGTTGGAGTTAATATATACAGCACTTGAGAAAAAGAAGTCCCACTGGGAATCTTCATTGATCTCCGCAAAGCTTTTGATACAGTCGACCATGATTTACTGCTCACAAAATTAGCACACTATGGTATAAGGGGGCACCCACTCAACTACCTAAAATCATACCTCACCAACAGAAGCCAATACGTGTACACAAATGGAGAGAACTCTTCCACACAACCAATTACAATCGGAGTCCTCAAGGAAGTGTCCTGGGGCCACTCCTATTCCTCATTTTTACATAAATGACCTACCGAATGCATCACAACTACTCAAACCCATTTTATTTGCAGATGACACAACATATGTCTTCCTCACCCAAATCCAGTTATACTGGCCAACACTGTTAATGCCGAATTACAGAAAATATCAACATGGATGACGACTAACAAGCTTACCTCAATACTGACAAGACCTACTTCATACAGTTTGGAAGCAAAGTACAAATGTTCCACTTAACATAACACTTAATGGTACAACCCATCACAAGACTCACAGAGGGAAAATTCCTAGGAATCCACCTTGACAGTAGCCTTAAATTCCAAACACATATACAACAAATTTCCAAGAAAATCTCGAAGACAGTAGGCATATTATCAAAGATACGCTATTATGTACCTCAATCAGCTCTCCTTGCACTCTATCATTCACTTATCTACCCGTATCTCACCTATGGAATCTGTGCATGGGGATCAACAACGTTAAATCACCTTAGACCACTCATAACACAACAAAGGCAGCAGTCAGAATGATAACAAATTCCCCTCTAGACAGCATACTCCACCAATATTCAAAAGTCTCAAACTACTCACCGTAAAGAACATTCATACTTACTTCTTGTGCCTACTACATATATAAAACTTTACACTCTAATATAAACCCTCTGCTCAAAACTCCTCACCAACTTTAATAGGACCCATGACCACAACACACGACACAGATCACTTTTTGATATACCCCGTGTTCATATCAACCTATGTAAAAATTCTATGCACATAAAGGGCCCAGAATCTGGAATTCATTACCAGTAAATATTAAGATAATCTTGTCTGAAAATCAATTTAAGACTCAACTCAAAACCACCTACTCACCCAAACCTAAATGATCATGCTATAAACTACTTTGAAAATGCTCATTGTTACTTTCCTATACGATAATCTCAATTTTTAATAATATGTTACTATTATGTTACCCCTACCATATTATAAGTTAATGTCAAAAATGCTCAATGTTATTTCCTTAAGATAATCTCAATTCCATATTATCATTCAAGAATCTTAACACCTTAAAAATCTAAGATCTAATATCATTATATAATAATTTAAACAGTAAAATTTCATCATATTGTAATTTGAAAATAATTTTTAACTAGAATAAACTCAATAAATTTTCTAATATTAAGTACCTAGTTTTTAAGGACTAGAATAAGCTGCCCCTATTGCCATGGCATGTCAGTGGCTCTCCTTGCACTCAATTTACATTGTAACTTCCAATACCCATGTAACCTGCAATGAAATAAAATTTGTTTGTTTGTTTGTTTGTTTAAAGTTGACAAAATCGCCGATGCGTAAATATTGCTGAGGGCATAAAAACTCCGAGAGCGAATTTCGCAATTTTCCATCAAATTTCAAACTTTTTGTTTTATTACCTTCAGAAAAAGATTTCACCATTTCACTCTGGAGTTTTGGTTCTGGACCCTGAAAGGGTCCAGAGGTCAAAAAGGTTTTTTTAGGTATATAGGAGTAAGACTAAGGACCAAAGGATAGGCCCCTTATAAGTTGCTCAGGTCAGCTCACTGACAGTGACAAAGAAATTTTAACATCTTCAACACATTTTCTTCCTCATTTTTTGACACAGGAGAATATTAGAGAAATTCCAGAAATAAAAATTATATATGTCAGGACAAAAATGTTATGCAAAATCAGTCACTAGTGACATGGTTCTTAGACAAATAGATGGGGATTAAAACCAAACAAATCCCCAAACCCAGATGAACTGTTTCCAAGAGTTATAAAGGAATGTAAGGGGGAACTTGGGAAAAACCATTAGCTAGTTTTTTTGGGAACATAACACTACAAACTGGTATAGTGCCAAAAGGGGAAAATAACAAAATGTGATACCTATCTAAAAGCATTGACAAGTCCTTAGTTTCGAATTATTGACCAATTAGTTTAACCTCCATTGTGGAATCAATTTGGAAGACATAAACAAGATATTTGAGGAGATCATTAATGAATACAATATTGTTTTAGGGACTTCAGTAAGGCTTTAGATTGAGTTCCACATCAGAGGTTGTTGAAGAATGTAGAAGAAAAATATGAATGGAAATACTGGCATGGTTGACAGACAATCACCAGAGTGTTTGAAACAAATGGGGAGATATCAGAGTGGGAGGAAATAAAATGGTGTTCCACAGGGGTCAATGTTGGGCCCTTTGTTGTTCACAATATAAATAATAATTAATAATAATAATAATTTTATTTTGACATGATACAAGGTTGTCCCACATAGTTCTAGGTATACATGAGGTGGATGCCAAAAGCCCCTAATATGCTGAGCATTGTGGGCATTCTTAAAATTAATTAACAGTAGACTACGAAAGCAAAAGACTCGCAGACGATGTAACATCCCCCAATGAAAAGCAGGTGCCCCCAGCACGTTGGAGAGACAAACAATAAGTGTCAGGGCCCAAGACTGTTAACTGCCCCCAGCATACAAAGGGGAACCAAAGACCCTGGCTGTTTCAAGAGGCACTGAACACCTAAAGCCGTGCCTGACCAGCCAGGCTGTGGTTCGACTGGACCGCGTGCGGCCGAGTAACAGCCTGGTGATCAGGCCTGATCCAACATGAAGCCTGGTCACAGACCGCCCAGGCGTTGACCCTGAACTCTCTCCAGGTAACCCAGGAAACTCCAGGTAAAAATTTTTTATAATTTACAAAAATAAGTATAATTGTTCTAGGTAGTAGGGGGCAGCAACCCCCCCAGGAGGTACTACCGTTTGCCAAGTGAGGGGAAAACAAAGTCTGTAATTGTTTTAATGATGGTAGGATTGCTTGTGTCTTTTTTTTCTGTCTTGTAAACATGCAAGATTTCAGGTATGTCTTGTTACTCTACTTACACTTAGGTCACACTCACATTCATGTACAAGAAATATATATATAACCCCATTGTAGACCCACAGGTGGAGAGGGGAAGCAGTACCGATAGAGACAAACCAGACTTTAAAAGAGGAAACCACGGGCTTGAGGAATTTCCTGCAGGACATCCAGTGGGAAAGGGAAATGGAAGGACTTTAAACAAAAAGAAAATGGAATACGTAGGGCAAAGTGCAAGGAGGCAGAGGAACGGTTATACCAGAGGCAAATGTTTAAATGGGAAGGCCAGAAAGAGCCCCTGGTTTACCCAAAGGGAGGGAGGCAAAGAATCAGAGTATTTGAGAATGGAAACGGACAGAAGGCAAAGAACCCAAGTAAACAAAGAGATTAGTAGAAGAGCTAGGGAAAAGAGTATGCACAAAAGGAGGGAGGCCCAGAGACAGTACGAAAACGACATAGCATCGAAAGTTAATCCACGAAACATGTTCAGTCACATCAGAAGGAAGACAACAGTCAAGGACCAGGTGATAAGGCTGAGGAGAGAAGATGGGAACTCCAAGAATGATCAAAGGTTGTGAGGAGCCCAACTTGGGGGTTTAAGGAAGTATTCACAATGGAGGAAGGAAGGCAGCTGGGTGACAGGACATGGTTTCACCAACAAGGGATGTCCAAGTGCTAGAGGGCTTACACAACTGAGGAGGAAGTGAAGCAGTTACTCAGTGACCTCGAACCCAAAGGCGATGGGTCCGCAATATCTCCCGTGGGTTCTTCGGGAAGGAGCTGAGGTAATGGGGTGTGCCACTTACCACAATATTCAACACATCCCTTGAAACTGGGAGCTACCTGAGGTATGGAAGAAGGCCAAAAGTAGTCCCCATTTTTAAAAAGGAAAAGAAAAGGGGGCACTAAACCATAGACCGGGTCACTTACATGTATAGTGTGCAAAGTCCTGGAGAAAATCATCAGGAAAAGAATAGTGGAACACCTTGAGCGAACAGGATAATAAACACCAGAAGCATGGATTCCGGGAAGGCAAACCTGTGTAACAAACCCCAGAGTTCTAAGATAAAGTAACAGAGGTAAAAGGGAAAAGGAGAGAGAAGGGGGTTGATTGCATTTTCCTGGACTGAAAGGCCTTCACCAGTTCCTACATGAGATTAGTAAAGAAGTTGGAAGAACAAGCAGGTATAAAAAGGAAGGGACTGAATGGATCAGGAATACCTCAAAAGGCAAACAACGGGTCATGGTGCGTGGTGAGGTATCACAGTGGGCGCCGGGCGAGTGGGTACCGCAGGGGTCAGTCCCAGGACCAGTGTTATTCCTGGTTTATGTAAATGACATGACGGATGGGAAGACTCAGAAGTGTCTCTATTCGCGGATGGGTAAAAAAATGAGGAGAATCACACAGAAGAGGGCCAGGCAGGGCTGAAACAGACCTGGACAAGCTTCACATCTGGTCTAGCAGTTGGCTTTCGAATTCAACCCTCCAAATGCAAAGTCATGAGGATCGGAGAAGGGCAAAGAAGAATTGGGCAGAGACAAGCTAGGCGGAAAAGGCACAAACCTCGGCAAAGGAGAAAGACCTTGGAGTGAGTAAACCCAGCAGCTGGAGGCACACATCAACCAGATAATCGGCAGCATATGGGCGTCCAAAACCTTAGATTAGCGTCCCCCACCTTAACAAGGAATCGTTCAAACACTGTATACCGTGTACGTCAGGCCCATACTAGAATATGCAGCACCACTGGGAAACCCACACCTGGTCGAAACTAAGGAAACAGAGAAAGTGCAAAGGTTTGCGACAAGGTTAGTTCCACAACTCAGGGGTCGGGTCTTATGAAGAAAGGTTGAGGAAATAGGACTAACAACACTGGAGGAAAGAAGGGTCAGAGGAGACATGATAACACTTTCAAAAAGCGGGGAATTGACAAGGTAGATAGGACAGGTTGTTTCAGAGAGGGAACACAGAAACAAGGGACACAATAAGTTAAAGCCCTGGGATGAGTAAAAGGGGGGATGTGGAAACATTTCTTCAGCCACAGAGTAGTCAGGAAGTGGAATGGACTAGAGAAAGATATAGTGGAGGCAGGAACCAACATAGTTTTAAGACAAGGTATGATAAAGCTCATGGAGCAGGGAGAGCAGAGACCCAGAGCAGACAGCGAAGAGGGGGGCCAGGAGCTGAGACTCACCCCTGCAACCACAATTAGGTGAGTACAATTAGGGAGTACACCCTCTGGGTTTTCTTCATTTTCTTACTAGTTCGTTCCTTATTTCCTCTTATCTCCATGGGGAAGTGGAAAGAATTTTCCATGCCATGTGTGTCGAAGAGGCACTAAAATGGGGAGCAAGGGGCCAGTAACCCTTCTCCTGTATATATTACTAAATGTAAAAGGAGAAACTTTCGTTTTTCCTTTTGGGCCACCCCGCTTCAGTGGGAAACGGCCAACGTGTTGAAAGAAAGAAGAAGTATAATTGTGTATTTGTTGTGAAATTTGAATATAAGTTGAACATAATAATTTGAATTGCAGCAATGCAATTAATTAAATCAGATCAAACAAATTAAAACAATTAGTTGTATTGCAATTACAGTTTATATGTTCATTAGATTTACACAGAGTACAAGAGAGGGATTATTTTATTGGTTAATGCTATAGAAACAGAGTTAGCTCAGTATGCATTATTTATAACAGGTTTTTACATTTAATGATTAATCAACTTTGTTGGTAATGTTAAATATTGTGCACTTAGGTTTGGGTGAGAAGGTGTTTTTTTGAGCACTTTGAATTGGGTACAGGCAGGGTTCCTTTGGCAATCACAGGTAATGAATTCCAAATTTTCAGCCTTTAAGTGCATTGAGCTTTTTGCATAGTGTTAGATGGACACGGGGAACATCGAGGAGGATTGGCTTGTGTTATGGCATGTGTCCTGTTAAGGTTGGTAAGGAGAAGTTTGAGTGGTGGGTTAATATTTGAGTTTAGTGTTCTATGTATGGAAGGCAAGTAAAAAGTATGGATGTCTTGTATGGTGAGTAAGTTTAGATTTTTGAATATTGGTGGAGTATGATGTCTGGAGTGGAATTTTCATCATTCTAACTGCAGCCTTTTGTTGTGTTATTAATGGCGAGATGAGATATTGTTGTTGAGCCCTATGCGCAGATTCCATAGGTGAGGTAGGGGTAAAGAGTGTGTGATATAGGGAAGGAGAGCTGGTTGTGGAACATAGTACCTATCTTGGACAGTATTCCCACGGTCTTGGAGACTTTCTTGGAAATTTTTGTATATGTGTCTGAAATTTGAGGCCATGTCAAGATGGATTCCAAGAATTTTCCAAGAATTTTAAAATGAGGAATAAACAGTGACATCAGCGAGTGTGCCGTTGACGCTAAAATAGGCTGTCAGATTAATTCTTGATGAAGACACATAGCGATACAAAGATCTGGGTAGGTTGATGCAGTGTTCAGAAAACTGGCAGATGCAGTTTAAAGCAGACAAAAACAAGTTCTAAGCTTAGGAAAAGAGAATAATCTTTTGGGACTTGTAAAATTTTTAATGTAGATCCAATCACTGGTTACCAAACTAAAAAGACAACAGGTGTTTGAATAAAGCAATAGAATTATTGGCTTCACATCAAGAAAAAATAAGAGGAGTCCGTTATACAGTGGACCCCGGAGTTCGTACTGCTCCAAACTCGAACAATTATGTAAGTGTATTTTGTAAGTGCTTTGTAAGTGATTTTTGGGGCTAAAGGACTAAGGAAGGGTAAGGAAAAAATAAGGAAGGTAGCAATAATGTTGAAGGACCAGTTATGGAAGGAGAAGAGGAATATAAATGTTAAATTCAAGGAAGGATTAAAAAAGGGTCGGATGCAAAAAGTGGGTCATAATAAGCGTGTATGCACCTGGAGAAGAGAGGACAGAGGAGAGAGAGATTTTGGGAGATGTTAAGCAATGTATAGGAACTTTTGAACCAAGGAGAAATTGTGGTGAGGACCAAATGCTAAAGTAGGAGAAACATGTAAGAGGGTGTGGTAGGTGTTTGGGGTGCCAGGTGTAAATGATAAGGGAGCCCTTTGATTGAACTTTGTATAGAAAGGGTTAGTTATAGGTAATAAATATTTTAAGAAAAGAGGATAAATAAGTATACAAGATATGATGTAGGGGGAATACAGTAGTTTGTTGGGCATTATTGGTAGATAAAAGACTGTTGAGTAGACTTAGGATGTACATGTTTATAGAGGGGCCACAGATATATCAGATCACTTTTTAGTTGTAGCTAACGGGGAGTGAAAGGTAGATGGGATACAAGGAAAATAGAAGCAGTGTTAGAGAGAGGTGAAGGTTTATAAACTAAAAGAGGAGGCAGTTATGGGTAAGATATAAAGAAGTTTGAGGATAGATGGGCAGTGAGATTGTAGGAATGGGGTCGAAGATGAGGGGTAGGTTAAAGAATGAGGTTAGAGTGTTCAGCAGAAGTTTTGGTTACAGGAAAGTGGGGGGGAGGGAAGAAGAGGATTGGTGGAATGATGATGTAAAGAGAGAGTAAGGAGAAAAAGTTAGCATATGAGAGGTTTTTTACAAAGTAGAAGTGATGCAAGGAGGGAAGAGTATATGGGAGAAAAAAAGAGGTTAAGACAGTGGTGAAGCAATGTAAAAAAAGAGCAAATGAGAGAGTGGGTGGATGTTATCAAAAATTTTGTTGAAAATAAGAAAATTTTGGG
>WNWK01045825.1:0-14564 GCA_009830355.1 Cherax destructor | reverse complement strand
CCAGCCCAACAAGGGGGTGGCACAGCTATTTAAATTAGACCATTGAATGTATCAAAATACACAAGAATGCAGGGAGAAAACTACTAATTAAAATAAATACAAAAAACCTCTCACAGTTATAAACATCTTAGATTCCCACAGTCAAATTTAAAAAATTTGGTAAAAATTAGGAAGTATGATTACTATGCACATGAACAAAGACCACTTAACCCTGGGACTTCAATTAAACCTCCTACAAGATGGGGACCCAGTAACTGAATTCAAAACATATGAGCAACTGCTTGTGCCCCCGACAGTAACAAAACCTAAAGAATCTCTAGACCTGTCCTCTCTTTAGACCATATCTGGACTCCATATCCCCAAAAATGGCATAATCACAGAAAAAAACACAGACCACTCCCTCCCTTTCTCTTTTTGGGAAAATTTACATGAGACTACAAAAAGTTCCTTGATACATAAGGGAAAAAACTATTAATAACTTCAAAACAGCTATAAAACATGACTGGCAAACAAAAATAGACAACTTCAAAAATGACTTATTTTAAATAATTTTTTTTAAAAAAGCCCCAATATCATAATGCATTGCCCAAAAAAAAATAAACAAATCACCTAAAAGGATAAACACCCCCTGGCTAACAAGCATATCAAACCATTAATATAAAAAAAAAGTGGCCCCTTTTTCGGGTTTTTACAAAAGTTTTGTTTTTTTTTCGTTTGGAATTAAATCTTTTTCAAATATTAGATGTTCCTGCCCCCAAAACCCAACCGGGGTGAAGCGTTTTTACCATTGAGGTTACCCGGGGTTTTTTCAAAATTCCCCCAAAATTTGGTTTTTTTGGTGGTTTTTGCCCTGTGAAATAATCCCATGGCCCAAAAAATTTCCCCATCCCCCCTGGGACATCAGGGTGTAGCATTCATGCAGGAGTGTAGACATGCAGGGGTGCATTCATGGGGGTGAGCATTCATGCGGGAACAGGCTGCGGGAGTTTGGGCATGCAGGGGGTGGATCCTGCAGGGATTTTGATTCTTTTCAGTAGGTAGCATTCTGGGGAGTTTTTTTAGTAGGGTTGAGCGCAGGGAAATTTTGCAATTGGGGATGCAGGATTTTTAATTATGCAAGTTTGCATTTGCAGGGTTAATTTATGCAAGTTTTTATGAAAATTTTCATTATGCGGGGTTTTGCATTATGGGGGGGTTTTGCATTATGCAGGGATTTTGCATTATGCAGGGGTTGCATTCATGCGGGGGGGGGGGCATGCGGGGGTGGGGGCCATGGGAGTTAGCCTGGGGAGTGTACCCATGCGGGGAGTGTAGCACATGCAAGGGAGTGGGGGCCATGCAGGGGGGGCCCTGCAGGGGGTAAACATGAGGGAGTAGACATGGGGGATGTAGCACATGCAGGGGTGCACATGCGGGGGGGCTTTGGGGATGGGATGCAGGGTGCAGGCATGCGGGGAGTGTGCAGCATGCAGGGAGGTAGCGGCATGCAGGGGGGAAGCGGGCATGCAGGGATTTGGGCATGCAGGGGTGTAGCAGGCATGCGGGGTGTTGCAGGCATGCAGGGGTGTAGCAGGCATGCAGGGAGTGTAGCAGGGGGAGTGGGGATTCCCTCATGAAGGCTAAAGGGAATTCCTCCCAGCAAGTGTTTAATTGTGATGAAACAGGCCTTTTGGGAAGAAAATGCCAAGGACCTTCATTACTCATTACCCTATTTTCCCAGATGCCTGCAACTCTTCAATAAAGTAGTAAATGTATATATATATTATTTTTAATTTTTGTAGTGAATTTTTTTTTGTGGAACGGATTAATTGTATTTACATTATTTCTTATGGAAATAATGGTTCGAATTAAAACTTCGTGCTAATAATAGCCCCTGGAGCGTTAATTCCCATCTGGGGGTCCACTGTATATGAAAAACAGTACAGAATGGGTCAAATAACAAGAGAACAAACAAACATTACTCATCAAACAAAGAGCCTGATAAGAAAGTCAAAAAAAATTGTACTATGAGAACAGATTACATAACTTAAATGGTGATATAAAAAGACCTGGAAAACCTTATCTGAAATTCTAGGAACTAAAGTATCCACAAACAGAACAATCAAGCTAACAAAACCAGATGAACCCTACTCCCCCCTATTGAAACAGCAAAGAAACTCAATGATTTCTTCTCCACCATAGGAAAAAGCTGGCAAGCAAAAACCAGTTCAAACACTCCATCAAACGACTATCTCACTGGCACTATCCACACTATTCCTAACCGACCACCAATAGAAGTTTCCTTATAATCAACACATTAAAAAACAAGGCAGGTGCTAAATAACTTACCACCTTTTATATACAAAAGCCTCTCAAGTTCTCTCACAATTATTGCAACACTCTTTAACAATCCATTGAATCCTCTCCTTCCCATCAATACTCAAAATAGGGGTTACCCAATACATAAAGGGGGAGATCAAACAGACCTGAATAACTACAGGCCGATATCTAACTAACCCCTTCTCTCCAAAATCTTTGAAAAATTAATTCATAGACAAAATGTCTCCTACCTCACCTCCCACAATGTACTCAACCAGTCATTTTTGGGTTCAGGCCTAATAAAAATACTAATGATGCCATTAACATGCTAGAAATAATTTTCACCCTTTTGAAAAGAAATCCCAGTGGGAATCTTTGATTTAAAAAGTTTTTCAACAGTTAACCATGATCTTTAACAAAAATTATCCCCTTGGATAAGGATCCTCAACTCCCAAAAATCATTTAGCAACGAAACAAAATGGTCCCTGGTTTGATGGTCCAAAATCGCCCTTTTTTATGTAAGTTTATTTTTAAATGTTTTTTGAAATATTTTGGGAGTCAAAAAGGACTAGTAAATTTTACATTTTTCCCTTTTATGGGATTAATTCGTTTGTAATGGCACTTGAACGGATTCGGGAACGAAAAAAAAAAGAAACGGGGTACCACTTTTGTGACAAATGGGAGCCACCACACAAACTATTACAGTGGTGCCCACAAAGTGTTCTTGGCCCCTTCTTTTCTCATTTACATTAACGCCTCCCAAATGCACCCAACTTTTAAACCCAACTTTTCAGATGACCCATCGTTATCTCCCCCAAAAAGCCCAGACATTTTTAAAACTGAAATCAATTTGAAGAAAATTCCCCTGGATGATGACTAACAAACCCCCCCAATTTTGATAAATTTTTCTTCTTTTGGGGAACGATACAAATGCCCCCTTTTTGAAAAACGGGTTACACAAATCAAGAAAAATTTTTGGGGGGAATCCATCTTAAATGGCCAAAAAATTCAAACACATATACAAAAATTTCCAAAAAGTCTCAAAATGGGGGAATACTATCAAGATCCCTTTTTTCCCAAAACCGCTCTTTTTCCTATATCACCATTTTACCCCTTTTCCCCCTTGGAATCTGTGGGCCCTCAATAACTCATTCAGACCACTAATAACCCCAAAAAAAGGCTGGTTGAAAAACAAATTCACCTCCAGACAACATACTCCAAATTTTAAAAAAATCTAAACACTCACCATAAAACATCCATCTTTTACTGTCCCTTTTCATACAAAAAAACACTATCAAATATTAACCCACCACTCAAACTTCTCCTTACCAAGTTTAACAGGACACATGACCATAACACTGACACAGGCACTCCTGATGTTCCCGTGTCCATCTAACACTATGCAAAACTCTATGCATATAAAAGGCCGAAAATTTTGGGAATTCATTACCTGTGATTGCCAAAGAAACCCTGCCTGTACCCCAATTCAAAACAATGCTAAAACCACTTCTCACCCAAACCTAAGTGCACAATATCAAACATTCCCAACAAAGTTGATTAATCACTTAAATGTATAAACCTGATTAATCACTTAACTGTAAAAACCTGTTATGAATAATACATACTGAGGCTAACTGTTACTACACATTTACATTATAATGACCACATAAACTGTAATTGCAATGCAACTAATTGTTTTAATGTTATCTCACTCAATTACGCATTACTACAATTATGACTATTATTCAACTTATATCCAAATTTTACAACTTAGATACACAATTATACTTATTTTATAAATTATCAACCATAATTTTTTACCATGTAGTCTACTATTACCTAATCTTAAGATGCCCACAATGCACAGCATATTAGGGCTTTTGGCATGTACACCTAATTTATCCTATGGATCATGTCTAAATAACAACATTGTATCATGTCTAAATAAACTATTATTATTATTATTATTATTATTATTATTATTATTATTATTATTATAAGGTCAGAGAATAGCGACTTGAGTTCTGGAGATGGGAAGTACAGTGCCGGCACTCTGAAGGAGGGGTGTTAATGTTGCAGTTTTATAACTGTAGTGTAAAGCACCCTCTGGCAAGACAGTGATGGAGTGAATGATGATGAAAGTTTTCTTTTTTTTGCCAACCTGCCTTTGTGGAATCGCCGATGTGTTAATAAAGAAGAAAAGAATGCGAAAGTCAGACGTATCGAAAGGGCCAGTCGGAACCCCAGTACCTGAACGGGGCTGAACGGGCACCATCAAAGGTACGTGGTATTAGAGTTGTCCGAAGAGTTGTCCTACGAGGTAGAGTCAGAACTAGGTGTGGTATCAAGAAGGGCTTGGGGTAGGTTCACGGATTAGGCATCCATGGTTAGGTTACTTCTTTCTTTTAGTTTTTAAGAAAAAAAAATAAAAAAAAAAAAAAAAATATAAAAGTGGGAACGTGGAGAAAGCTCCAGGAGGAATGAAAGGGGGGTAATCCCCCCCCCGCCCAAGAGGACCTTAACACCGCAAGTAGTGCAGATGCTCCATGGACCGTCCTCCCTACCCTTCATGCCATAACCAGCAAATCCAGGATAGCCCTCCATCCACCGAGCCACCTCAGCGAGCAAGAGAGGCGGCCAGATATCCCCCACAAAGCATACCGCTGGCCCCACCTCCGGGAAACCAAGGTGGCCTCAGAAAATGCCCCGTTGTCGAAAAATACCAAGGTCACCCCCGGGGGACCGGAGAGGGATCGGGACATCTCAGATGATCCAGATTCCACGGAAACTCACCACCGCCAAGGACCTCAACAGAATGGGATGGACCACGATACCCTTCCCACCTAGGAACTAGAATGCCTGTGGGGCTCCCAGGGTAAAAATGGGAAGGAAATAAGGAGGGATGAGGAGGAAGAGGAGGAAAGAAAAAAGGGAGGATGGAGAAGATGGGAGGGGTGGGGATTGGGGGTAATTCGTTGGTCTGAGGGAAGACCAAAAGGGCTAATTCCTCCGACCAAAACCTCTCCACGCCAAGGGCCCTCAGAGGTCTGTGAATAAATGTACATTTCATGTAAAAAAAAAAAATTTTTTTAAAAACTTTTGGGAGTCTGGAACGGTTAATTTGATATACAGTGGACCCCGGTTAATGGCCATAATTCGTTTTCCCGAATGCTGTTCAAGTGCTGTTATGGAACGAATTTTTAACAAAAGGGAAAACGTAAATTAAATATTCTTTTTACCCCAAACATACATTAAAAAAACAAAAAAAACTTACATAAATGTTTGTGTTTGGGGGCCTTTTTAAAGGGGGGCCACTGCTTTTTCTTAAGGGGGAAAGGGTTTTAAAGTCGTCCTTTTGGGGACTCTCAAACGGATTTGGATTTTCAAGGGCCCCTGTATCTTGAATGACTATTTGAGTTTCCAACTTGGTTTTTAAGCATCCTATGAGTGGTTGTTGAAAATCTGTCGATTCATAAAAAACAGGGGGGTTCAGAAAACAAGGAACAACAAACTTCGGTCAAAACATCCTGTTCATCTACCCTAACTCTGTATTTACAATTCAAGTACAGGGCCCCCACTATTCGAACACTCCAAAACTCCCCCTCTTCAGAATGCTGTTCAAGTGCTGTTCCAAAAACAATTTTTTCCCCATAAGAAATGATGTAATTAGATTATTTTTTAGAAAAAATCCTTAAAATTCAAAAAATTTTAAAAATGTTTTTTGGAGTGTTCAAATAAAAAAGGGTTTTTTTTATTTTCTTTTTTTTCATTTTTCTTTAAAAAAAGTTTTGTTCTTTAATTTTTTTTCATAAAACTTTTTTTTTAAATCTTTCTTCATTGTTATTATTTATCTTTTCCATTTTTGAATTTTTCCCCTAAAAGGACCACCATTCATCTTGGAAAAAGTTAACGGACTGGTAATCCTTTTGTCGCCCTTGCCGGTTTAAACAAGGAATTATCTCTATCGTTTTACCCATCCCACAGCGTATTACATGTTTTATTTATTTTTTTAAAACATGTATCTTTATTTATATTATATGTGTGTGTGGGGACCCAACAATTAAAATTTGCACCAATAACTCATTACATTTTGGCTGGGTGTAGACTAATAGTTGCTCATTGCTTTATAAATTGTTATGGTGAAACCCATTACAGACGTAAAAAATTTACTTACATGATTCATTCCTTTAATATATTTAAATTACCATTGTACCTTGTTCGCTATCAAAACTTTGGGGCCCCGTCTCTGGCCCTTTTATATACCTCTGTAATCCCAAATACCTTTGTAACTTGTCTGATTGTGACCATCTGAGTTCATTACCTTTGTAACTTGCTCAGCTATCAAACTTTGAGGTCCAGTCCCTGGACCCATTATTACCTCTGTAATCCTTTGACTACCGCCCACAGGATGGGTATGGGGTGCATAATAAAGATATCAAACAAAAACAAACCACAGACGGTTTGCCACCATCCATAAGTACTCATTCTCTATGGTAGGACTACAGTACAATTATTTAAAATTATTATTATTATTATAATCAAAAGAAGGCTAACCCACAGGGGTTTACAGCGGCTGGTCAGGACAGAATGCAGGGAGAATGGATTGTAAGAGAGAGATGGATGATTAGTAGGGTATGGAGTGCAGCAGGATAGTGGATAGTGCAGGGATAGAGGGTAGCAAGAGATTGAGGTAGAAGGGACTGAGGGAGGTGCTAGAGGTATAATCTTCAGAGTTTGTGTAGTAGTCAGTTTCTGTCAAAAAGTCAATGAGAGAGACAGGATTAAAGGAGGGTCCATCAGGAAGAAGGAAGGTAAAGAAAGAGCCGCAGAGCGAAGACGCCGTTGGAGGTAAATTCTGCGTGCTCGATGACAGAGTGGGCAGTCAACAGAATATGTCAACAGACACAGGAACCTGACAATGCTCACAGAGAGGGGCAGGGAGCCTCTCCATGAAATACCCTTGAGTAAGACGAGTGTGGAAGATGCGAAGACGGAAGAGTGTAGTCTTCCAACCTCGACATTGGTGACAAGAAGGCCAGAAACCTATACTCGGTTTAATAGAATGAAGTCTGTTATTTAGCAGGTCCGACCAGCGTTGTTGCCAACGAGGTGCGAAGGTGGGTAGCAATGACCGCAAATAGTCCGTGAAAGAAACATCTCTATATGTTCTGTGCTAATGCTAGTGGGGATTTTAAAGTGAATCCTTTACTGGTGTATCACTGAAAATCCCAGAGTGTTCAAGAAAAACAATGTCGTCAAGAGTAAATTGTGTGATGTGGAAAGCTAATCATCAGGCATGTGTCACGAGGCAACTTTTCATTGACTGGGTCCATGAAGTGTTTGGCCCGACTGTGAAAAAATAACTCCCTAGAAAATAAATTTCCACTCAAGTGCCTCCTGGTAATGGACAATGTCTCCTGCTCATCCTCCAAACTTGGTAGACCACTTGTCTAGGGATTTCAGTTTTATAACAGTGAAATTCTTGCCTCTAACACCACTCCTCTCATCCAGCCCATGGACTAACAGGTCATTTCAACTTCAAAATCTCTACACCAAAGCAGTGTTTCAAAGGGGCTTTGAGTGACCTCGGACACTCATTTGACCCTAAGAGAGTTCTGGAGGAATTATTTCAGTATCCTCCATTGCATAAGCCTCCACTGCATAAGCGTAGGAAGGCTTGGCAGGAGTGACTTCAGGACTTTGAACTCTGCTTGGAGAAAATTATGGCCAGAGTGTGTCCAAGAGATGGATTTTGAAAGGTTGGGGCTGACCCTGGCCCTGGCCCTGCCGACCCCTCTGCCTGTTGTGGAATGTATTGTGGCATGGGGAAGTCCATGGGGTTGGAGGTTAGTGGCGAGGATGTGGAAAAGTTGGTGAACGACCACAGGGAAGAGCTAACCACTGAAGAGCTGCAAAGCTTCATCTCGAACAGCAACAGACCACAACTGAGGAACTTGATACAGAGGAGAGGCAGAGGGATTGAAGGAGGTGCCTTCTTCAGTGATTAAGGACATGTGTAAAGTGGAATGAGTTGCAAACTTTCGTTGAAAAATACCACCCTCAGCAGGCTGATACAAGCCATATCTGCAACATGTTCAGTAACAAAACCTTGCCCCACTTCAGGGACATATTAAAGTCGCCAGAAACAGACCTCTCTGGACAGTTTTTTTGTGCAACAGGGATCCTCTGACTCTTAAGCTGGTCCTAGTGGCATTAGAAGACAAAGAAAGGAAGTAACCCCGGATAACGACTTGTTACCTAAAGTCTTTATGGAAGGGATTCCTCTTCCAAACAATAAATCCTCCATCTCTCCTCCTCCTTATCTTTTATAAGCCAACAAGAGTCTTCAATACAGATATGTAATACTGATATAACTGTTCATTAATCTTTAAAAAAATGTATTTTTTGTGAATATTTTTGGGTGTCTGGAACGGATTACAGTGGAACCCCGACTAACACGCTCCATATAATGAACAAATCGTGTAATGAACGCTTTTTCGCAAAATATTTTTCTCATGTAACGAACCGTACCAGACCTGTCCACCTGCCCCGCGCAAGCGCTGTGAGGCGGACAGGACGGCAGTCAAGCATTGTTTACACTTGAGAGAACATTACCCAGTGCGCTCTTTCAAACATTCACAATACAGTGGACCCTCGGTTTCATTCACCTCAAACTCGAACAATTATGTAAGTGTATTTTCGTAAGTGTTTTTGTAAGTGTATTTTGGGGGTCTGAAATGACTAATCTAACTTACATTTGTCCTTATGGGAACAAATTCGTTCGGTAACGGCACTCAAACAGCATTCTGGAATGAATTTTCAACGAAAACCGGGGTCCACTGTACTTTGTTGTGTTTATTGCTGGTTCAGTGATTGTCACTGTGAAATAAGTCACCATGGGTCCAAGAAGCTTCCTATTGGCACCCCTGTGGTAAAGAGAAGTGAGGACCACCATCGAACTGAAGAAAGAGATTGTAGAAAAATATAGAGTGGCATACGTCTGAGTGAGCTTGCCAGGATGTACGTACAAGAAAACAAATCTAGTATCGCCACTATCCTGGCAAAGAAATTAGATCAAGGAAGATAATGTTGCAAAGGGTTGATATGTTAACGAAAAATAGATCGAAAACAGTGGATGAGGTTGAGAAGTTGTTGATGGTGTGGATAAACAATAAACAGATAGCAGGTGATAGTATTTCCACAGCGATAATTTGTGAAAAGGCAAGGAAGTTGCACGCAGATCTTGTCAAGACAATGCCTGGAACCAGTGGTGAGGCGAGTGATTTTAAAGCCAGCAGAGGCTGGTTTGAGAGGTTTAAGAAACGTAGTGGCATACACAGTGTTGTGAGACATGGTGAGGCAAGCAGCTCAGACAAACATGCAGCTGAAAAGTTTGTGAGTGAATTTAAGGGGTTCGTAGAGGCTGAAGAATTCCTCCCCCAACAAGTGTTTAATTGTGATGAAACAGGCCTGTTTTGGAAGAAAATGCCCAACAGGACCTTCATTACTCAGGAGGAAAAGGCACTGCCATGACATAAGTCTATGAAAGACAGGCTGACTCTTATGATGTGTGCCAATGCTAATGGTGATTTTAAAGTGAAGCCTTTACTGGTGTATCACGCAGAAAATCCCAAAGCCTTCAAGAAACAATGTTAACAGGAATAATTTGTGTGTGCATTGGAAGGCTAACACTAATGCATGGGTCACTAAGGACTTTTTCATGGAATGGTTGACTGGAGTGTTTGGCCCTAGTGTGAAGAAATACCTCCTGGAAAATAAATTACCACTCAAGTGCCTCCTGGTACTGGACAATGCTCCTGCTCATCCTCACAACTTGGAAGAGTTGTTGTCTGACAACTTCAATTTCATCAGAGTGAAGTTCTTGCCTCATAACGCCACTCCTCTCATCCAGCCCATGGACAAGCAGGTCATTGCAAACTTCAAGAAACTGTACACCAAAGCAGTGTTTCAGAAGTACTTTAATGTGACCTCAGACACTGCATTGACCCTAAGACAGTTCTGAAAAGATCACTTCAATATCGTGCACTGCATAGGCCTTATAGGTAAGGCTTGGGAGGGAGTGACTTCCAGGACTCTGAACTCTACTTGGAGATCAATGTGGCCGTATTGTGTTGAAAAGAGGGATTTTGAAGGATTTGAGGCTGACCCTGACGACCCTGTGCCTGTTGTGGAAGATATTGTGGCATTGGGGAACAGCCTGGGGTTGGAGGTGAGTGGTGAGGATGTGGAAGAGTTGGTGGAGGAGCACAGAGTAGAGCTAACAACTGAAGAGCTGCAAGAGCTGGAACTGGGACAGCATCAGACCAGAGCTGAGGTTATTGCTTCACAGGAGGAGGAAGAGAGAGTGAAGGAGGTGCCTTCTTCAGTGATTAAGGAAATGTGTGGAATGTGGAATAGGTTACAAAGTTTTGTTGAAAAACACCACCCTAAGCAAGCTGAAATGAGCCATCTGTGCGACCACTTCAGTGACAGAGCCATGTTACACTTCAGGAAAATATTAAAGAGTCGCCAGAAAAAGAGGACTGTGGACAGTTATTTCACGAGGCAGGGATCCAGTGACTCTCAAGCTGGTCCTAGTGGCATTAAAAGAAAAAGAAGGGAAGTAACCCCAGATAAGGACTTGTTACCTAAAGTCATTTTGGAGGGGGATTCCCCTTCCAAACAATGAGTACTCCCTCCCCCTGTCGTCCTCCCTATCTTCCAGATGCCTGCAACTCTCTTCAATAAAGGTAAGTAAATGTTATTTATTAAGCTGTTTTTTATTAGGATTAGTAGTAGTTTTTTTTTATTATTAACACATCGCCCGATTCCCACCAAGGCAGGGTGGCCCGAAAAAGAAAAACTTTCATCATCATTCACTCCATCACTGTCTTGCCAGAGGGGTGCTTTACACTACTGTTATAAAACTGCAACATTAACACCCCTCCTTCAGAGTGCAGACACTGTACTTCCCGTCTCCAGGACTCAAGTCTGGCCTGCCGGTTTCCCTGAATCCCTTCATAAATGTTACTTTGTTCACACTCCAACAGCACGTCAAGTATTAAAAAACATTTGTCTCCATTCACTCCTATCAAATATGCTCACACATGCTTGCTGGATGTCCAAGCCCCTCGCACCAAAACTTCCTTTACCCCTCCCTCCAACCTTTCCTAGGCCGACCCCTACCCCGCTTCCCTCCACTACAGATTTATACACTCTCGAAGTTATTCTGTCTCGTTCCATTCTCTCTACATGTCCGAACCACCTCAACAACCCCTCCTCAGCTCTCTGGATAATAGTTTTGGTAATCCCACACCTCCTCCTAATTTCCAAACTCCGAATACTCTGCATTATATTCACACCACACATTGACCTCAGACATGACATCTCCACTGCCTCCAGCCTTCTCCTCGTTGCAACATTCATCACCCATGCTTCACACCCATATAAGAGTGTTGGTATAACTATCTCTCATACATTCCCTTCTTTACTTCCATGGACAAAGTTCTTTGTCTCCACAGACTCAAGTGCTCCACTCACCCTTTTTCCCTCATCAATTCTATGATTCACCTCATCCTTCTAGACCCATCTGCTGACATGTCCACTCCCAAATATCTGAATACATTCACCTCCTCCATACTCTCTCCCTCCAATCTGATATCCAATCTTTCGTGACCTAATCTTTTTGTTATCCTCATCACCTTACTCTTTCCTATATTCACTTTCAATTTTCTTCTTTTACACACCCTACCAAATTCATCCAACAACCTCTGCAACTTCTCTTCAGAATCTCCCAAAAGCACAGTGTCATCAGCAAAAAGCAACTGTGACAACTCCCACTTTGTATTTAATTCTTTATCTTTTAACCCCACACCTCTTGCCAAGACCCTTGCATTCACTTCTTTTACAACCCGATCTATAAATATATTGAACAACCACGGTGACATCACACATCCTTGTCTAAGGCCCACTTTTACTGGGAAATAGTCCCCTTCCCTCCTACACACTCGAACTTGAGCCTCACTATCCTCATAAAAACTCTTCACTGCTTTCAGTAACCTACCTCCTATTCCATACACCTGCAACATCTGCCACATTGCCCCCCTATCCACCCTGTCATACGCCTTTTCCAAATCCATAAATCCCACAAAAACCTCTTTACCCTTATCCAAATACTGTTCACCTATATGTTTCACTGTAAACGCTTGGTCTACACACCCCCTACCTTTCCTAAAGCCCCCTTGTTCATCTGCTATCCTGCTTTCTGTCTTACTCTTAATTCTTTCAATAATAACTCTACCATACACTTTACCAGGTACACTCAACAGACTTATTCCCCTATAATTTTTGCACTCTCTTTTGTCCCCTTTGCCTTTAAACAAAGGAACAATACACGCTCTCTGCCAATCCCTAAGTACCTTACCCTCTTCCATACATTTATTAAATAATAGCACTAACCACTCCAAAACTATATCCACACCTGCTTTTAACATTTCTATCTTTATCCCATCAATCCCAGCTGCCTTACTCCCTTTCATTCTACCCACTACCTCACGAACTTCCCCCACACTCACAACTGGCTCTTCCACACTCCTACAAGATGTTATTCCTCCTTGCCCTATACATGAAATCACAGCTTCCCTGTTTTCATCAACATTTAACAACTCCTCAAAATATTCCCTCCATCTTCCCGATACCTCTAACTCTCCATTTAATAACTCTCCTCTTCTATTTTTAACTGTCAAATCCATTTGTTCCCTAGGCTTCCTCAACTTATTAATCTCACTCCAAAACTTTTTCTTATTTTCAACAAAATCTGTTGATAACATCTCACCCACTCTCTCATTTGCTCTCTTTTTACATTGCTTCACCACTCTCTTAGCCTCTCTTTTTCTCTCCATATACTCTTCCCTCCTTGCATCACTTCTACTTTGTAAAAACCTCTCATATGCTAACTTTTTCTCCCTTACTACTCTCTTTACATCATCATTCCACCAGTCGCTCTTCTTCCCTCCCGCACCCACTCATAGTAGTAATTATAGTTTTAATAATGTTGTTTTGTGTATGTAGAACTATAATTAAAATGTATTTTTTGTGAATATTTTTGGGTGGAACAGATTAACCCTTTCGGGGTTTTGGTCGTACTAGTACGTCTTACGCACTGGGGTTATTGATGTACTAGTACGCCTAAATTCTAGCGCCCTCAAATCAAGCAGAAACAGGCTGTTAGGCCTAGATGTGATAGAATGGGTCTGTGCGGTCAGTGTGCACAGTATAAAAAAAATCCTGCACCACACAGTGCATAATGAGGAAAAAAAAACTATGACCGTGTTTTTGGTTTAAAACAGCGACTTTGCAGTCTATTTTCGTATGGTATTTACTGTTGTATTCTCGTTTTCTTGTTCTCATTTGATAGAATGGAATATAATGTACAGAAATAGAGATGATTTTGATTGGTTTGACAATAACAAGTACCTTGAAATTGAGCTCAAAGTAGCCAAAATGTTCGATTTATGACGATGTTCAAGAGTAAACAAATCACACCATGCGTCCAATACACATCAACTGGCGAGTCTAATATTCATGCACACGTGCTCTGATATTATTTATGCCATTTTTACAATGATGCAGTTGTATACATAACAATAAATCTTCTATTTTTTGTGAGAATAAAAATTAAAAATGGAAAGCAAAAGTAATGTAAGAGGGGCCTGCAAACGTGACTAATGAACAAAGAAGATGATATTTTTGTGCCAGGAATGTCTGTTTTGTTTATTATGGATCCTATTTTGTAATTGGCATAATTTGAAATTTGTGTGAAATTGGCCAAATTGCCATTTTCTGACCACTATTTTGGGTAGTTGAAATTGGTAAATAGGCAGTTTCTTGTACTCAATCGATAGAAGAAATGGAGTTCTAGCGAAATAGCTATAATTGTAGTAGACTGAAACATTGGAATGTGCCGAAATTAGGGCTCAAAGTGGGCGAAATCGCGGATGCTTAAGTGTCATGGCTACCGCTAAATTCGCGAAAGCATAATTCCGTTAGTTTTCGATAAAATTTCATAATTTTTGTGGCGTTATGATCGGAAAAGATACTCTATCATTCCATAACAATTTTTTTTTTTTTTAAATTCATGAACCCTGAGAACGAGTTTCAGAGACCCCCCTTGGACCCCCAAAGGGTTAATTGTATTTACATTATTATGGGAAATAAGGTTTCGAATTACGAACTTTTCGTGTTAAGAACTAGCTCCTGGAATGGAT